>CAJNAR010000047.1:52500-58236 GCA_905220665.1 Albugo candida | reverse complement strand
TTTTTTGTCATTTTTTTTCTTTTTCTTTTTGTGATTTGTTTTTTTTTCTTTTTCTTTTTGTCATTCTTTTTTCTTTTTGTTCTTGTCATTTGTTTTTCTTTCCTTTTCTTTACTTTTTTTCTTTTTTGTTGTTGTCATTTTTTTCTTTTGTTTTTTTTTAACTACTTCTATTCTCTCTATCTCCCTACTACTATTCATCTCAGTGGCACAAACTAGAGCAAGAACCAGCATCCCCAAATAATGAGAAATTCTCCCCAACACGACGCATCTTAGAAAGCTTGCATCATAACGTAAACTCACTAGAAGCAACATAGTGAGGCTCGCAACAAACTGCTCCAAGATCTCTTTCGCATTAGCTATAAGACCAATGATTCGGAAAAAGACGCATGAATAGGCGATAACCAGCCGTAACAACATACATGTGTTTCGTCAAGCCATCAACCGCTCCTTACGTTTCCGTGATACTGAAACACCCTGCAGCTACAATCTCTTCTCCCCGGGTTAACTACTCCCTTGAAGTCAAGATGCTAGCAGCAATGTGAAACAGCACCACGACTTTGAACAAACGTGCGCACCCCGTCCCCGCATCAAATGGAACCAAACGATGCGAAGAGCAGCATTATCACAATGCATACACTGTTGCAGAGAGTGTACAACCGATCGAACTCCCAATAAAGTGCAGCAATTTCTTACTACTCTTCTTGGAAGATCTTTCAATAGATTCTACAAATCTGAACAGAGTTTTCAAAAGCATCGAATGCATGTGGGTTCTCTTCTTACCATGCATGATCATGAATCATTCAAAGGAAAGAACATGTCAAGCACGATACGGAGCTACTACCAATACAGACGACACCCTAAGAAGGATGATAACACGCTTCCAATTCAGCAATTCTTGCTACATAAAGCGCAACAATTCATGGAGAAATGAAAGAGAGCAGCGCACCCTAAGCGTATCAATGAAGCTACGTTTTTATGCATCGCATAGAAGCAAACCACCAGTACCCTTTCGCACGCAGTGATCTCCGGGTTCCCCGGAGACGGTACTACGCACAGTTGTGTTCTCTGAGAGTACTTTATTCGACAGAATCAAACAATCGTAACTCCCAAGGAAAACGAAAAATTGCCAGAACATTCGTTCATGAGTGCTCTTTCAACGGTTTCAACTGAAATCAGTTTCTGCCCGTTAGAAGATGCGTTGGATTCGATGCGACAGGACATACACCCTGTCGCATCAACGGAATAAAAAAGACTGTATTGTTTTGATTTATCACTACGCTCATTTCTAATGTAGCTACGTCCAAACTACGTGTACCTCGGAAGTCGATCCTGGAAGCTTGACTGACGCCGCGCCGCATGCTGATGTTGGAGTTGTTGCTGACATGTTGAAGCGATCGTTGTTGATGCGTTGTTATCGATTGCTGGTATGAGTTGAAACTGATTGCTGATCCGAGTTGGAGTTGAGAGTTGGTACGTTGAAACTGATTGCTGATCCGAGTTGGAGTTGAGAGTCGGTACGTTGAAACTGATTGTTGATCCGAGTTGGAGTTGAGAGTTGGTACGTTGAAACTGATTGCTGATCCGAGTTGGAGTTGAGAGTTGGTACGTTGAAACTGATTGTTGAAACTGATTGTTGATCCGTGTTGATCCGTGTTGAACCATTTTGCAACTGTCCGTTGGAGCGACTTGGCCGAACCTAAACTAGAATGGTCAGTACTTCGTCTGGATACCCAGAAAACAAACCACGTACCTTTCTCCGTAGCATGCACCACAATCTCCAGCAAGCCCACCTATATTCGTAACATGCACCACACTCACCAGCAAACCCAACTATAACCGTAACATGCACCACAGTCTCCAGCAAACCCACCTGAACTCGTACCACGCACCACCAACACTCAAACGTACCCAAAAAGCATACCCTTTTGCGTCACCGCAAGAACAACATAATTGCCCTTGCGGGGGGAGACGCGACGACTTAAAGGACAGCTTGACGGTTACATGGGACAAGAGTGTAATGCTAACGTACCTTGGTCGGAGAAAACCGTTGATAACGCATTGCACCCTTTCCCAGACGTATGGAGATGAAACCGCCAGCTTGTTCTGTTCATTTTCACAAAAAAAACGGCCAAAACGGTTCATTTTTACTCGCTACGTCTAAAAATAACCAACTTTCAAACTTTCCTTTCTCACTCTCATGCCCCCCCATATATAGGCAAAAGTAATCGTTTTCAACTGCCGTACCGGCAAAATTTAGGGAAAGGACTCAGGCAGTTACTTCCTGGGCGAAAGGGAGACATGTACCCATACTTGTCCCAAGTGTAACCGCCGTCCCAAGGGACACCATAGTGAGACTTGCATGAAGATTCACGAGACCAAGTGCAGGGCCATTCTACTTGCAGTATGTATGCCTCGGAGTACTTGGACGCATGTACCTGCATACTGAAGCCAAGTCACCTAGTAAGGAAGCATTGCCGCCGACTCTTCCCTCCATCGGCATGTCAGGAAACCTTCCGACGACCTCATGCAGGGTTACGCATACCCTACCGAGCCCTAGGCCATCGGGTTAACGTTCGGGTTTAATAGCTCGGGTTGCACCCATCACCCACCAAGTCTCAAGATACCACCAGGTAGGTATGAACAAGGACTACAATATGGGTAGGGTCGGTTACGGTATACTTGTTTCCTATTGGCTGTAACCGCGAACGCGTATACTGACCGTTGTAGGGCTCACTATTCAAGTGAGTATACATCAATGGAAAGCCCTTGCAAATCTCTACCCGGGGAATAGGTGTCACGTAGTCTAGTACCGGTACAAGGTATCCTTATCGGTACATGTACTGCGACAACAGGTATCCCAGGTTTACCATGTTCCCGACCAGTATGCCCATTCAGACTTGGTCTCTAAGGTCAAGTTGAAGTGCTGAACAACCTCCCGTCAAGGATTTTCGTCTACATTGCCGTCACGTCTATGCACAGAACGTTCTTTTTCTCGCCAAGCCGTGAAAACGGTTATTCGTTAATAACTTTTGCTACGTAACCGCTAGCCCGGTTATACTTTCCAGGATACTGTATTATGGTGGTATACACCTTTGTGCCAAAGGGTTTTGGGCTACCTAGTATAGGGTAGAAGTTATACAATTTGCGACATCATTCAGGATTTTTCCTCGATGAACGACCGGAAAATTCCATTTTCGATCCCTCATAACTTTTCACCCCCTATAGTAAGAACTATAGAATTAGAAATTTCTAGGTCCATTTTTTACGGCGCGTCATATGAGCCTAGTTTTATTAGTGGAGATGACCTACAGGCCACATTATGCTAGGATTTGTCCTAATTTTTAAAAAAATGCAATTTTTAGCCCTAGGATCCCTTGCAAATTCGATAAATCGGACTTCAGATTCGGACTCAGGGTACTCGATTACATCTATTCCACATAAATTTGATGGGCTCGCGGAATATTTTGTCGATTTCACGAGACGAATCGCGCTCGTTTCGGAAACCAAGTTGCCTAGCGAATCTACTCGAACGGATCTGGAATCGTAAGAAGTGGTTACCCCAAACGGATTCTTACTCCCAAGAGCTCATTCGAAAGCTCTTGAAATTCTGGGTCGATGACAACCAGGCGGTTTGGTCACGGATGCTTGGTTCGCGCGCTAGGTCAAAATAACAAAAATAGCGGGTTTTGGTGGTTTTTGGCCATTACAACATGGTTCCGGGCATCTACCAACACGTGACGAATTACCGATGGGTGTAAAACGCTTTTCTGCGTCGAATGCACTATGCCATGTTGAGAGGGAGGAAGAAACACCGACGTTATTCAAGAAATAGTGGCAAAAATAGCGATTTTTGGCGACACTTTTTGAGTCACGAATGGTACCGTACCGTACGCTACAGTGGATACTTTCTGAACGAGTTTTTTGTAAAACATTCTCCAGAAAAACGCGCATCTTTTGCACTACGGCGGGTTAGGCCACGAGTACGGTACGCTTCGCAATCGTCGAAATAGTGGCCGATTTTGCATGTTTTGGAGGGGGGCAAAATGACCATGCGTGACATTTTTTTTCCTGTTCGTCCCAGAATACGTGACATGATTGGAGATAGGGTAACTTTTTATTGCGCTTCGTTTGCGCTACGTTTCGTTATCATCGGATCAGTATTGATGGCGCTAGCGCGGAAACCGTGAAAACAGGGGAAATCGAGTCGCTGCGGCGATGCCGACAAAACAACATATACGCTCCCCCTGACGATATACGTTCGTTTTTTTCGATTCAATTTGTTGCAGATGGCATGAAATTGAAATGCGCTTCCAACGAATCTACATCTGTCGAGCACGGATGCGTGGTGCTCGCGTTCTCGAAAACGTAGAAAACGTCAAGTCGTAAAAAAAGACGGTTATGCGAATTTTTCGACCGCACCCACGCCGTTTAGAAAATGTGACATAGCACCCGACTATGAAACAAAGCATTGCGCATTCAACGCGATAAGGGGAGAAAGAATCGGCGCAGTGCAGCCTTCGCTACGTGCGAATACGTGCCTCCAAAAAGCAGTGGTGGCGACACGTTTCGCCTCGTTTTGTAGCTTTCACTGCACCGATTTCGACCAAACCAGGTGCATTCTACTCGTAGCACAAGGGGAAAGTAGAAACACCTCTATCGTGGTGGCGGACATGCGTGGTGCGCGACGTAGCGTGCGCGACGCGGCGAATCGCTTGGTGCGAGTGTAAAACCGGTACAACAGTAGTACCGTCAATTCTGGTGACGGATTCGGGTTCCTCGTCACCGGTTACGTAGAAGTGCAAGGTTTCACTAGAATTGTACGATTCGTTGCGGCGCTATAGCGCGCGCAAAACGCTGGCCGTACATTTTCAGTAAGGGGGGAGCTCTATACTGTATCCAAGATACAGTAGCGTATACTTGGTAAGGATCCTAGACTACACACTAGCTCAGTCGGTATAGTGCACGAACGCTATGCGAAAGGTCCCAACATCGATACCCGCGGCCACTTTATAAAAAATAATATAATTCACTACTTTGTATTGAACTTAAGCAGGCACTTACGAAGCTAGTGTACGTACTTGAGTACTCCCTACTACTATGGGACTTTGCCAAAAAAGAGCAAGAAAAGTTAAAGTGTGGAGATATAATAGGAGTTAATGTATGCGCTACATGCGCGTACAGAGCAAGCAGTAGGCGCCTACGCTGCGACAATAAGGCTGCTTCCTGCATGTCCTGTGCTTTCTTACTGCATGGAGTGTACACACACATCCGTACCGTGCTACCAAGCCATGTTGGCGCGCGGAAGCGTTCGTTTTGCCGCGTTTTACGGCATCACAGGAAGCACTTGTGCGCATAGCATGTTCTAGAACATTCTAGAACATTCGAGAACGTCTTGGTACACACCAAGGCATCGATCGAGTACACTCGTGCCACAAGCGTGCATGCTTCGCGGCAAGCGCGTACCTTCGTACAACAAGCTTTCTTGCCATGCATTAACGTCATCTGAACTTGTAAGAGACCAAGTCCAGATGACATTACGCGAAGACACGTAGCTTGCTCGGAAGCGCGTCATTATGCGGCGTTAAGTAAACACTTACTCGTATAACTACAAGTCGTTCTGCGCAACACTTTAGTGATGACTTATGCTGCTAGTCACGGTACGCAGAGACACTTTGCAGCGTCTTTAGGAGCCGTTACGTGAGCAGGTACTCGCATAAATATATGTCGTTGTGCGCA
>CAJNAR010000047.1:40000-45000 GCA_905220665.1 Albugo candida | reverse complement strand
TTTGTGCAATCTCGTATAGCAATTTTTTTACGCAAACACACCAGGATATCATTGGTGGAAGAGAGTCACTCGAATAGTACAAGTGAACTTGGAATGGAGCGAGACAACCTCTACAGTGAATGAATCCTCACGTAATTAAGCCTGCAGAAGCAAGTACTCACGTTTATCAATCAAAGCAGGTGCTGCATCCCTGACCACTCCATCGACCAATTCTAGATCACGACGTTTACCGTAGTGATGCGGCGCAATCAAAGTAGAAGAGATTAAAATCCCCGCTTCAAACACACCGCGATGAAGATCACCCCCATCACTGTGAACACTACCCCATGCACGAACTCGAGACACTGAGAATTTTTTTTCTAGCCTAGTCTACTCTATTCTATTTGTTGTTTTCTTTTTTCTTTTGTTTTGTTTTGTCATTTTTTTTCTTTTTCTTTTTGTGATTTGTTTTTTTTCTTTTTCTTTTTGTCATTCTTTTTTCTTTTTGTTCTTGTCATTTGTTTTTCTTTCCTTTTCTTTACTTTTTTTCTTTTTTGTTGTTGTCATTTTTTTCTTTTGTTTTTTTTAACTACTTCTATTCTCTCTATCTCCCTACTACTATTCATCTCAGTGGCACAAACTAGAGCAAGAACCAGCATCCCCAAATAATGAGAAATTCTCCCCAACACGACGCATCTTAGAAAGCTTGCATCATAACGTAAACTCACTAGAAGCAACATAGTGAGGCTCGCAACAAACTGCTCCAAGATCTCTTTCGCATTAGCTATAAGACCAATGATTCGGAAAAAGACGCATGAATAGGCGATAACCAGCCGTAACAACATACATGTGTTTCGTCAAGCCATCAACCGCTCCTTACGTTTCCGTGATACTGAAACACCCTGCAGCTACAATCTCTTCTCCCCGGGTTAACTACTCCCTTGAAGTCAAGATGCTAGCAGCAATGTGAAACAGCACCACGACTTTGAACAAACGTGCGCACCCCGTCCCCGCATCAAATGGAACCAAACGATGCGAAGAGCAGCATTATCACAATGCATACACTGTTGCAGAGAGTGTACAACCGATCGAACTCCCAATAAAGTGCAGCAATTTCTTACTACTCTTCTTGGAAGATCTTTCAATAGATTCTACAAATCTGAACAGAGTTTTCAAAAGCATCGAATGCATGTGGGTTCTCTTCTTACCATGCATGATCATGAATCATTCAAAGGAAAGAACATGTCAAGCACGATACGGAGCTACTACCAATACAGACGACACCCTAAGAAGGATGATAACACGCTTCCAATTCAGCAATTCTTGCTACATAAAGCGCAACAATTCATGGAGAAATGAAAGAGAGCAGCGCACCCTAAGCGTATCAATGAAGCTACGTTTTTATGCATCGCATAGAAGCAAACCACCAGTACCCTTTCGCACGCAGTGATCTCCGGGTTCCCCGGAGACGGTACTACGCACAGTTGTGTTCTCTGAGAGTACTTTATTCGACAGAATCAAACAATCGTAACTCCCAAGGAAAACGAAAAATTGCCAGAACATTCGTTCATGAGTGCTCTTTCAACGGTTTCAACTGAAATCAGTTTCTGCCCGTTAGAAGATGCGTTGGATTCGATGCGACAGGACATACACCCTGTCGCATCAACGGAATAAAAAAGACTGTATTGTTTTGATTTATCACTACGCTCATTTCTAATGTAGCTACGTCCAAACTACGTGTACCTCGGAAGTCGATCCTGGAAGCTTGACTGACGCCGCGCCGCATGCTGATGTTGGAGTTGTTGCTGACATGTTGAAGCGATCGTTGTTGATGCGTTGTTATCGATTGCTGGTATGAGTTGAAACTGATTGCTGATCCGAGTTGGAGTTGAGAGTTGGTACGTTGAAACTGATTGCTGATCCGAGTTGGAGTTGAGAGTCGGTACGTTGAAACTGATTGTTGATCCGAGTTGGAGTTGAGAGTTGGTACGTTGAAACTGATTGCTGATCCGAGTTGGAGTTGAGAGTTGGTACGTTGAAACTGATTGTTGATCCGTGTTGATCCGTGTTGATCCGTGTTGAACCATTTTGCAACTGTCCGTTGGAGCGACTTGGCCGAACCTAAACTAGAATGGTCAGTACTTCGTCTGGATACCCAGAAAACAAACCACGTACCTTTCTCCGTAGCATGCACCACAATCTCCAGCAAGCCCACCTATATTCGTAACATGCACCACACTCACCAGCAAACCCAACTATAACCGTAACATGCACCACAGTCTCCAGCAAACCCACCTGAACTCGTACCACGCACCACCAACACTCAAACGTACCCAAAAAGCATACCCTTTTGCGTCACCGCAAGAACAACATAATTGCCCTTGCGGGGGGAGACGCGACGACTTAAAGGACAGCTTGACGGTTACATGGGACAAGAGTGTAATGCTAACGTACCTTGGTCGGAGAAAACCGTTGATAACGCATTGCACCCTTTCCCAGACGTATGGAGATGAAACCGCCAGCTTGTTCTGTTCATTTTCACAAAAAAAACGGCCAAAACGGTTCATTTTTACTCGCTACGTCTAAAAATAACCAACTTTCAAACTTTCCTTTCTCACTCTCATGCCCCCCCATATATAGGCAAAAGTAATCGTTTTCAACTGCCGTACCGGCAAAATTTAGGGAAAGGACTCAGGCAGTTACTTCCTGGGCGAAAGGGAGACATGTACCCATACTTGTCCCAAGTGTAACCGCCGTCCCAAGGGACACCATAGTGAGACTTGCATGAAGATTCACGAGACCAAGTGCAGGGCCATTCTACTTGCAGTATGTATGCCTCGGAGTACTTGGACGCATGTACCTGCATACTGAAGCCAAGTCACCTAGTAAGGAAGCATTGCCGCCGACTCTTCCCTCCATCGGCATGTCAGGAAACCTTCCGACGACCTCATGCAGGGTTACGCATACCCTACCGAGCCCTAGGCCATCGGGTTAACGTTCGGGTTTAATAGCTCGGGTTGCACCCATCACCCACCAAGTCTCAAGATACCACCAGGTAGGTATGAACAAGGACTACAATATGGGTAGGGTCGGTTACGGTATACTTGTTTCCTATTGGCTGTAACCGCGAACGCGTATACTGACCGTTGTAGGGCTCACTATTCAAGTGAGTATACATCAATGGAAAGCCCTTGCAAATCTCTACCCGGGGAATAGGTGTCACGTAGTCTAGTACCGGTACAAGGTATCCTTATCGGTACATGTACTGCGACAACAGGTATCCCAGGTTTACCATGTTCCCGACCAGTATGCCCATTCAGACTTGGTCTCTAAGGTCAAGTTGAAGTGCTGAACAACCTCCCGTCAAGGATTTTCGTCTACATTGCCGTCACGTCTATGCACAGAACGTTCTTTTTCTCGCCAAGCCGTGAAAACGGTTATTCGTTAATAACTTTTGCTACGTAACCGCTAGCCCGGTTATACTTTCCAGGATACTGTATTATGGTGGTATACACCTTTGTGCCAAAGGGTTTTGGGCTACCTAGTATAGGGTAGAAGTTATACAATTTGCGACATCATTCAGGATTTTTCCTCGATGAACGACCGGAAAATTCCATTTTCGATCCCTCATAACTTTTCACCCCCTATAGTAAGAACTATAGAATTAGAAATTTCTAGGTCCATTTTTTACGGCGCGTCATATGAGCCTAGTTTTATTAGTGGAGATGACCTACAGGCCACATTATGCTAGGATTTGTCCTAATTTTTAAAAAAATGCAATTTTTAGCCCTAGGATCCCTTGCAAATTCGATAAATCGGACTTCAGATTCGGACTCAGGGTACTCGATTACATCTATTCCACATAAATTTGATGGGCTCGCGGAATATTTTGTCGATTTCACGAGACGAATCGCGCTCGTTTCGGAAACCAAGTTGCCTAGCGAATCTACTCGAACGGATCTGGAATCGTAAGAAGTGGTTACCCCAAACGGATTCTTACTCCCAAGAGCTCATTCGAAAGCTCTTGAAATTCTGGGTCGATGACAACCAGGCGGTTTGGTCACGGATGCTTGGTTCGCGCGCTAGGTCAAAATAACAAAAATAGCGGGTTTTGGTGGTTTTTGGCCATTACAACATGGTTCCGGGCATCTACCAACACGTGACGAATTACCGATGGGTGTAAAACGCTTTTCTGCGTCGAATGCACTATGCCATGTTGAGAGGGAGGAAGAAACACCGACGTTATTCAAGAAATAGTGGCAAAAATAGCGATTTTTGGCGACACTTTTTGAGTCACGAATGGTACCGTACCGTACGCTACAGTGGATACTTTCTGAACGAGTTTTTTGTAAAACATTCTCCAGAAAAACGCGCATCTTTTGCACTACGGCGGGTTAGGCCACGAGTACGGTACGCTTCGCAATCGTCGAAATAGTGGCCGATTTTGCATGTTTTGGAGGGGGGCAAAATGACCATGCGTGACATTTTTTTTCCTGTTCGTCCCAGAATACGTGACATGATTGGAGATAGGGTAACTTTTTATTGCGCTTCGTTTGCGCTACGTTTCGTTATCATCGGATCAGTATTGATGGCGCTAGCGCGGAAACCGTGAAAACAGGGGAAATCGAGTCGCTGCGGCGATGCCGACAAAACAACATATACGCTCCCCCTGACGATATACGTTCGTTTTTTTCGATTCAATTTGTTGCAGATGGCATGAAATTGAAATGCGCTTCCAACGAATCTACATCTGTCGAGCACGGATGCGTGGTGCTCGCGTTCTCGAAAACGTAGAAAACGTCAAGTCGTAAAAAAAGACGGTTATGCGAATTTTTCGACCGCACCCACGCCGTTTAGAAAATGTGACATAGCACCCGACTATGAAACAAAGCATTGCGCATTCAACGCGATAAGGGGAGAAAGAATCGGCGCAGTGCAGCCTTCGCTACGTGCGAATACGTGCCTCCAAAAAGCAGTGGTGGCGACACGTTTCGCCTCGTTTTGTAGCTTTCACTGCACCG
>CAJNAR010000047.1:25000-30000 GCA_905220665.1 Albugo candida | reverse complement strand
ACGTTTTTATGCATCGCATAGAAGCAAACCACCAGTGCCCTTTCGCACGCAGTGATCTCCGGGTTCCCCGGAGACGGTACTACGCACAGTTGTGTTCTCTGAGAGTACTTTATTCGACAGAATCAAACAATCGTAACTCCCAAGGAAAACGAAAAATTGCCAGAACATTCGTTCATGAGTGCTCTTTCAACGGTTTCAACTGAAATCAGTTTCTGCCCGTTAGAAGATGCGTTGGATTCGATGCGACAGGACATACACCCTGTCGCATCAACGGAATAAAAAAGACTGTATTGTTTTGATTTATCACTACGCTCATTTCTAATGTAGCTACGTCCAAACTACGTGTACCTCGGAAGTCGATCCTGGAAGCTTGACTGACGCCGCGCCGCATGCTGCTGTTGGAGTTGTTGCTGACATGTTGAAGCGATCGTTGTTGATGCGTTGTTATCGATTGCTGGTATGAGTTGAAACTGATTGCTGATCCGAGTTGGAGTTGAGAGTTGGTACGTTGAAACTGATTGCTGATCCGAGTTGGAGTTGAGAGTCGGTACGTTGAAACTGATTGTTGATCCGAGTTGGAGTTGAGAGTTGGTACGTTGAAACTGATTGCTGATCCGAGTTGGAGTTGAGAGTTGGTACGTTGAAACTGATTGTTGAAACTGATTGTTGATCCGTGTTGATCCGTGTTGATCCGTGTTGAACCATTTTGCAACTGTCCGTTGGAGCGACTTGGCCGAACCTAAACTAGAATGGTGGTCAGTACTTCGTCTGGATACCCAGAAAACAAACCACGTACCTTTCTCCGTAGCATGCACCACAATCTCCAGCAAGCCCACCTATATTCGTAACATGCACCACACTCACCAGCAAACCCAACTATAACCGTAACATGCACCACAGTCTCCAGCAAACCCACCTGAACTCGTACCACGCACCACCAACACTCAAACGTACCCAAAAAGCATACCCTTTTGCGTCACCGCAAGAACAACATAATTGCCCTTGCGGGGGGAGACGCGACGACTTAAAGGACAGCTTGACGGTTACATGGGACAAGAGTGTAATGCTAACGTACCTTGGTCGGAGAAAACCGTTGATAACGCATTGCACCCTTTCCCAGACGTATGGAGATGAAACCGCCAGCTTGTTCTGTTCATTTTCACAAAAAAAACGGCCAAAACGGTTCATTTTTACTCGCTACGTCTAAAAATAACCAACTTTCAAACTTTCCTTTCTCACTCTCATGCCCCCCCATATATAGGCAAAAGTAATCGTTTTCAACTGCCGTACCGGCAAAATTTAGGGAAAGGACTCAGGCAGTTACTTCCTGGGCGAAAGGGAGACATGTACCCATACTTGTCCCAAGTGTAACCGCCGTCCCAAGGGACACCATAGTGAGACTTGCATGAAGATTACTTGCAGTATGTATGCCTCGGAGTACTTGGACGCATGTACCTGCATACTGAAGCCAAGTCACCTAGTAAGGAAGCATTGCCGCCGACTCTTCCCTCCATCGGCATGTCAGGAAACCTTCCGACGACCTCATGCAGGGTTACGCATACCCTACCGAGCCCTAGGCCATCGGGTTAACGTTCGGGTTTAATAGCTCGGGTTGCACCCATCACCCACCAAGTCTCAAGATACCACCAGGTAGGTATGAACAAGGACTACAATATGGGTAGGGTCGGTTACGGTATACTTGTTTCCTATTGGCTGTAACCGCGAACGCGTATACTGACCGTTGTAGGGCTCACTATTCAAGTGAGTATACATCAATGGAAAGCCCTTGCAAATCTCTACCCGGGGAATAGGTGTCACGTAGTCTAGTCCCGGTACAAGGTATCCTTATCGGTACATGTACTGCGACAACAGGTATCCCAGGTTTACCATGTTCCCGACCAGTATGCCCATTCAGACTTGGTCTCTAAGGTCAAGTTGAAGTGCTGAACAACCTCCCGTCAAGGATTTTCGTCTACATTGCCGTCACGTCTATGCACAGAACGTTCTTTTTCTCGCCAAGCCGTGAAAACGGTTATTCGTTAATAACTTTTGCTACGTAACCGCTAGCCCGGTTATACTTTCCAGGATACTGTATTATGGTGGTATACACCTTTGTGCCAAAGGGTTTTGGGCTACCTAGTATAGGGTAGAAGTTATACAATTTGCGACATCATTCAGGATTTTTCCTCGATGAACGACCGGAAAATTCCATTTTCGATCCCTCATAACTTTTCACCCCCTATAGTAAGAACTATAGAATTAGAAATTTCTAGGTCCATTTTTTACGGCGCGTCATATGAGCCTAGTTTTATTAGTGGAGATGACCTACAGGCCACATTATGCTAGGATTTGTCCTAATTTTTAAAAAAATGCAATTTTTAGCCCTAGGATCCCTTGCAAATTCGATAAATCGGACTTCAGATTCGGACTCAGGGTACTCGATTACATCTATTCCACATAAATTTGATGGGCTCGCGGAATATTTTGTCGATTTCACGAGACGAATCGCGCTCGTTTCGGAAACCAAGTTGCCTAGCGAATCTACTCGAACGGATCTGGAATCGTAAGAAGTGGTTACCCCAAACGGATTCTTACTCCCAAGAGCTCATTCGAAAGCTCTTGAAATTCTGGGTCGATGACAACCAGGCGGTTTGGTCACGGATGCTTGGTTCGCGCGCTAGGTCAAAATAACAAAAATAGCGGGTTTTGGTGGTTTTTGGCCATTACAACATGGTTCCGGGCATCTACCAACACGTGACGAATTACCGATGGGTGTAAAACGCTTTTCTGCGTCGAATGCACTATGCCATGTTGAGAGGGAGGAAGAAACACCGACGTTATTCAAGAAATAGTGGCAAAAATAGCGATTTTTGGCGACACTTTTTGAGTCACGAATGGTACCGTACCGTACGCTACAGTGGATACTTTCTGAACGAGTTTTTTGTAAAACATTCTCCAGAAAAACGCGCATCTTTTGCACTACGGCGGGTTAGGCCACGAGTACGGTACGCTTCGCAATCGTCGAAATAGTGGCCGATTTTGCATGTTTTGGAGGGGGGCAAAATGACCATGCGTGACATTTTTTTTCCTGTTCGTCCCAGAATACGTGACATGATTGGAGATAGGGTAACTTTTTACTGCGCTTCGTTTGCGCTACGTTTCGTTATCATCGGATCAGTATTGATGGCGCTAGCGCGGAAACCGTGAAAACAGGGGAAATCGAGTCGCTGCGGCGATGCCGACAAAACAACATATACGCTCCCCCTGACGATATACGTTCGTTTTTTTCGATTCAATTTGTTGCAGATGGCATGAAATTGAAATGCGCTTCCAACGAATCTACATCTGTCGAGCACGGATGCGTGGTGCTCGCGTTCTCGAAAACGTAGAAAACGTCAAGTCGTAAAAAAAGACGGTTATGCGAATTTTTCGACCGCACCCACGCCGTTTAGAAAATGTGACATAGCACCCGACTATGAAACAAAGCATTGCGCATTCAACGCGATAAGGGAGAAAGAATCGGCGCAGTGCAGCCTTCGCTACGTGCGAATACGTGCCTCCAAAAAGCAGTGGTGGCGACACGTTTCGCCTCGTTTTGTAGCTTTCACTGCACCGATTTCCGTTCGTTTTCGATTCAATTTGTTGCAGATGGCATGAAATTGAAATGCGCTTCCAACGAATCTACATCTGTCGAGCACGGATGCGTGGTGCTCGCGTTCTCGAAAACGTAGAAAACGTCAAGTCGTAAAAAAAGACGGTTATGCGAATTTTTCGACCGCACCCACGCCGTTTAGAAAATGTGACATAGCACCCGACTATGAAACAAAGCATTGCGCATTCAACGCGATAAGGGGAGAAAGAATCGGCGCAGTGCAGCCTTCGCTACGTGCGAATACGTGCCTCCAAAAGCAGTGGTGGCGACACGTTTCGCCTCGTTTTGTAGCTTTCACTGCACCGATTTCGACCAAACCAGGTGCATTCTACTCGTAGCACAAGGGGAAAGTAGAAACACCTCTATCGTGGTGGCGGACATGCGTGGTGCGCGACGTAGCGTGCGCGACGCGGCGAATCGCTTGGTGCGAGTGTAAAACCGGTACAACAGTAGTACCGTCAATTCTGGTGACGGATTCGGGTTCCTCGTCACCGGTTACGTAGAAGTGCAAGGTTTCACTAGAATTGTACGATTCGTTGCGGCGCTATAGCGCGCGCAAAACGCTGGCCGTACATTTTCAGTAAGGGGGGAGCTCTATACTGTATCCAAGATACAGTAGCGTATACTTGGTAAGGATCCTAGACTACACACTAGCTCAGTCGGTATAGTGCACGAACGCTATGCGAAAGGTCCCAACATCGATACCCGCGGCCACTTTATAAAAAATAATATAATTCACTACTTTGTATTGAACTTAAGCAGGCACTTACGAAGCTAGTGTACGTACTTGAGTACTCCCTACTACTAAGGGACTTTGCCAAAAAAGAGCAAGAAAAGTTAAAGTGTGGAGATATAATAGGAGTTAATGTATGCGCTACATGCGCGTACAGAGCAAGCAGTAGGCGCCTACGCTGCGACAATAATGCTGCTTCCTGCATGTCCTGTGCTTTCTTACTGCATGGAGTGTACACACACATCCGTACCGTGCTACCAAGCCATGTTGGCGCGCGGAAGCGTTCGTTTTGCCGCGTTTTACGGCATCACAGGAAGCACTTGTGCGCATAGCATGTTCTAGAACATTCTAGAACATTCGAGAACGTCTTGGTACACACCAAGGCATCGATCGAGTACACTCGTGCCACAAGCGTGCATGCTTCGCGGCAAGCGCGTACCTTCGTACAACAAGCTTTCTTGCCATGCATTAACGTCATCTGAACTTGTAAGAGACCAAGTCCAGATGACATTACGCGAAGACACGTAGCTTGCTCGGAAGCGCGTCATTATGCGGCGTTAAGTAAACACTTACTCGTATAACTACAAGTCGTTCTGCGCAACACTTTAGTGATGA
>CAJNAR010000047.1:12500-17500 GCA_905220665.1 Albugo candida | reverse complement strand
TACAAGTGAACTTGGAATGGAGCGAGACAACCTCTACAGTGAATGAATCCTCACGTAATTAAGCCTGCAGAAGCAAGTACTCACGTTTATCAATCAAAGCAGGTGCTGCATCCCTGACCACTCCATCGACCAATTCTAGATCACGACGTTTACCGTAGTGATGCGGCGCAATCAAAGTAGAAGAGATTAAAATCCCCGCTTCAAACACACCGCGATGAAGATCACCCCCATCACTGTGAACACTACCCCATGCACGAACTCGAGACACTGAGAATTTTTTTTCTAGCCTAGTCTACTCTATTCTATTTGTTGTTTTCTTTTTTCTTTTGTTTTGTTTTGTCATTTTTTTTCTTTTTCTTTTTGTGATTTGTTTTTTTTCTTTTTCTTTTTGTCATTCTTTTTTCTTTTTGTTCTTGTCATTTGTTTTTCTTTCCTTTTCTTTACTTTTTTTCTTTTTTGTTGTTGTCATTTTTTTCTTTTGTTTTTTTTAACTACTTCTATTCTCTCTATCTCCCTACTACTATTCATCTCAGTGGCACAAACTAGAGCAAGAACCAGCATCCCCAAATAATGAGAAATTCTCCCCAACACGACGCATCTTAGAAAGCTTGCATCATAACGTAAACTCACTAGAAGCAACATAGTGAGGCTCGCAACAAACTGCTCCAAGATCTCTTTCGCATTAGCTATAAGACCAATGATTCGGAAAAAGACGCATGAATAGGCGATAACCAGCCGTAACAACATACATGTGTTTCGTCAAGCCATCAACCGCTCCTTACGTTTCCGTGATACTGAAACACCCTGCAGCTACAATCTCTTCTCCCCGGGTTAACTACTCCCTTGAAGTCAAGATGCTAGCAGCAATGTGAAACAGCACCACGACTTTGAACAAACGTGCGCACCCCGTCCCCGCATCAAATGGAACCAAACGATGCGAAGAGCAGCATTATCACAATGCATACACTGTTGCAGAGAGTGTACAACCGATCGAACTCCCAATAAAGTGCAGCAATTTCTTACTACTCTTCTTGGAAGATCTTTCAATAGATTCTACAAATCTGAACAGAGTTTTCAAAAGCATCGAATGCATGTGGGTTCTCTTCTTACCATGCATGATCATGAATCATTCAAAGGAAAGAACATGTCAAGCACGATACGGAGCTACTACCAATACAGACGACACCCTAAGAAGGATGATAACACGCTTCCAATTCAGCAATTCTTGCTACATAAAGCGCAACAATTCATGGAGAAATGAAAGAGAGCAGCGCACCCTAAGCGTATCAATGAAGCTACGTTTTTATGCATCGCATAGAAGCAAACCACCAGTACCCTTTCGCACGCAGTGATCTCCGGGTTCCCCGGAGACGGTACTACGCACAGTTGTGTTCTCTGAGAGTACTTTATTCGACAGAATCAAACAATCGTAACTCCCAAGGAAAACGAAAAATTGCCAGAACATTCGTTCATGAGTGCTCTTTCAACGGTTTCAACTGAAATCAGTTTCTGCCCGTTAGAAGATGCGTTGGATTCGATGCGACAGGACATACACCCTGTCGCATCAACGGAATAAAAAAGACTGTATTGTTTTGATTTATCACTACGCTCATTTCTAATGTAGCTACGTCCAAACTACGTGTACCTCGGAAGTCGATCCTGGAAGCTTGACTGACGCCGCGCCGCATGCTGATGTTGGAGTTGTTGCTGACATGTTGAAGCGATCGTTGTTGATGCGTTGTTATCGATTGCTGGTATGAGTTGAAACTGATTGCTGATCCGAGTTGGAGTTGAGAGTTGGTACGTTGAAACTGATTGCTGATCCGAGTTGGAGTTGAGAGTCGGTACGTTGAAACTGATTGTTGATCCGAGTTGGAGTTGAGAGTTGGTACGTTGAAACTGATTGCTGATCCGAGTTGGAGTTGAGAGTTGGTACGTTGAAACTGATTGTTGATCCGTGTTGATCCGTGTTGATCCGTGTTGAACCATTTTGCAACTGTCCGTTGGAGCGACTTGGCCGAACCTAAACTAGAATGGTCAGTACTTCGTCTGGATACCCAGAAAACAAACCACGTACCTTTCTCCGTAGCATGCACCACAATCTCCAGCAAGCCCACCTATATTCGTAACATGCACCACACTCACCAGCAAACCCAACTATAACCGTAACATGCACCACAGTCTCCAGCAAACCCACCTGAACTCGTACCACGCACCACCAACACTCAAACGTACCCAAAAAGCATACCCTTTTGCGTCACCGCAAGAACAACATAATTGCCCTTGCGGGGGGAGACGCGACGACTTAAAGGACAGCTTGACGGTTACATGGGACAAGAGTGTAATGCTAACGTACCTTGGTCGGAGAAAACCGTTGATAACGCATTGCACCCTTTCCCAGACGTATGGAGATGAAACCGCCAGCTTGTTCTGTTCATTTTCACAAAAAAAACGGCCAAAACGGTTCATTTTTACTCGCTACGTCTAAAAATAACCAACTTTCAAACTTTCCTTTCTCACTCTCATGCCCCCCCATATATAGGCAAAAGTAATCGTTTTCAACTGCCGTACCGGCAAAATTTAGGGAAAGGACTCAGGCAGTTACTTCCTGGGCGAAAGGGAGACATGTACCCATACTTGTCCCAAGTGTAACCGCCGTCCCAAGGGACACCATAGTGAGACTTGCATGAAGATTCACGAGACCAAGTGCAGGGCCATTCTACTTGCAGTATGTATGCCTCGGAGTACTTGGACGCATGTACCTGCATACTGAAGCCAAGTCACCTAGTAAGGAAGCATTGCCGCCGACTCTTCCCTCCATCGGCATGTCAGGAAACCTTCCGACGACCTCATGCAGGGTTACGCATACCCTACCGAGCCCTAGGCCATCGGGTTAACGTTCGGGTTTAATAGCTCGGGTTGCACCCATCACCCACCAAGTCTCAAGATACCACCAGGTAGGTATGAACAAGGACTACAATATGGGTAGGGTCGGTTACGGTATACTTGTTTCCTATTGGCTGTAACCGCGAACGCGTATACTGACCGTTGTAGGGCTCACTATTCAAGTGAGTATACATCAATGGAAAGCCCTTGCAAATCTCTACCCGGGGAATAGGTGTCACGTAGTCTAGTACCGGTACAAGGTATCCTTATCGGTACATGTACTGCGACAACAGGTATCCCAGGTTTACCATGTTCCCGACCAGTATGCCCATTCAGACTTGGTCTCTAAGGTCAAGTTGAAGTGCTGAACAACCTCCCGTCAAGGATTTTCGTCTACATTGCCGTCACGTCTATGCACAGAACGTTCTTTTTCTCGCCAAGCCGTGAAAACGGTTATTCGTTAATAACTTTTGCTACGTAACCGCTAGCCCGGTTATACTTTCCAGGATACTGTATTATGGTGGTATACACCTTTGTGCCAAAGGGTTTTGGGCTACCTAGTATAGGGTAGAAGTTATACAATTTGCGACATCATTCAGGATTTTTCCTCGATGAACGACCGGAAAATTCCATTTTCGATCCCTCATAACTTTTCACCCCCTATAGTAAGAACTATAGAATTAGAAATTTCTAGGTCCATTTTTTACGGCGCGTCATATGAGCCTAGTTTTATTAGTGGAGATGACCTACAGGCCACATTATGCTAGGATTTGTCCTAATTTTTAAAAAAATGCAATTTTTAGCCCTAGGATCCCTTGCAAATTCGATAAATCGGACTTCAGATTCGGACTCAGGGTACTCGATTACATCTATTCCACATAAATTTGATGGGCTCGCGGAATATTTTGTCGATTTCACGAGACGAATCGCGCTCGTTTCGGAAACCAAGTTGCCTAGCGAATCTACTCGAACGGATCTGGAATCGTAAGAAGTGGTTACCCCAAACGGATTCTTACTCCCAAGAGCTCATTCGAAAGCTCTTGAAATTCTGGGTCGATGACAACCAGGCGGTTTGGTCACGGATGCTTGGTTCGCGCGCTAGGTCAAAATAACAAAAATAGCGGGTTTTGGTGGTTTTTGGCCATTACAACATGGTTCCGGGCATCTACCAACACGTGACGAATTACCGATGGGTGTAAAACGCTTTTCTGCGTCGAATGCACTATGCCATGTTGAGAGGGAGGAAGAAACACCGACGTTATTCAAGAAATAGTGGCAAAAATAGCGATTTTTGGCGACACTTTTTGAGTCACGAATGGTACCGTACCGTACGCTACAGTGGATACTTTCTGAACGAGTTTTTTGTAAAACATTCTCCAGAAAAACGCGCATCTTTTGCACTACGGCGGGTTAGGCCACGAGTACGGTACGCTTCGCAATCGTCGAAATAGTGGCCGATTTTGCATGTTTTGGAGGGGGGCAAAATGACCATGCGTGACATTTTTTTTCCTGTTCGTCCCAGAATACGTGACATGATTGGAGATAGGGTAACTTTTTATTGCGCTTCGTTTGCGCTACGTTTCGTTATCATCGGATCAGTATTGATGGCGCTAGCGCGGAAACCGTGAAAACAGGGGAAATCGAGTCGCTGCGGCGATGCCGACAAAACAACATATACGCTCCCCCTGACGATATACGTTCGTTTTTTTCGATTCAATTTGTTGCAGATGGCATGAAATTGAAATGCGCTTCCAACGAATCTACATCTGTCGAGCACGGATGCGTGGTGCTCGCGTTCTCGAAAACGTAGAAAACGTCAAGTCGTAAAAAAAGACGGTTATGCGAATTTTTCGACCGCACCCACGCCGTTTAGAAAATGTGACATAGCACCCGACTATGAAACAAAGCATTGCGCATTCAACGCGATAAGGGGAGAAAGAATCGGCGCAGTGCAGCCTTCGCTACGTGCGAATACGTGCCTCCAAAAAGCAGTGGTGGCGACACGTTTCGCCTCGTTTTGTAGCTTTCACTGCACCGATTTCGACCAAACCAGGTGCATTCTACTCGTAGCACAAGGGGAAAGTAGAAACACCTCTATCGTGGTGGCGGACATG
>CAJNAR010000047.1:0-2500 GCA_905220665.1 Albugo candida | reverse complement strand
AATTCTTGCTACATAAAGCGCAACAATTCATGGAGAAATGAAAGAGAGCAGCGCACCCTAAGCGTATCAATGAAGCTACGTTTTTATGCATCGCATAGAAGCAAACCACCAGTACCCTTTCGCACGCAGTGATCTCCGGGTTCCCCGGAGACGGTACTACGCACAGTTGTGTTCTCTGAGAGTACTTTATTCGACAGAATCAAACAATCGTAACTCCCAAGGAAAACGAAAAATTGCCAGAACATTCGTTCATGAGTGCTCTTTCAACGGTTTCAACTGAAATCAGTTTCTGCCCGTTAGAAGATGCGTTGGATTCGATGCGACAGGACATACACCCTGTCGCATCAACGGAATAAAAAAGACTGTATTGTTTTGATTTATCACTACGCTCATTTCTAATGTAGCTACGTCCAAACTACGTGTACCTCGGAAGTCGATCCTGGAAGCTTGACTGACGCCGCGCCGCATGCTGATGTTGGAGTTGTTGCTGACATGTTGAAGCGATCGTTGTTGATGCGTTGTTATCGATTGCTGGTATGAGTTGAAACTGATTGCTGATCCGAGTTGGAGTTGAGAGTTGGTACGTTGAAACTGATTGCTGATCCGAGTTGGAGTTGAGAGTCGGTACGTTGAAACTGATTGTTGATCCGAGTTGGAGTTGAGAGTTGGTACGTTGAAACTGATTGCTGATCCGAGTTGGAGTTGAGAGTTGGTACGTTGAAACTGATTGTTGATCCGTGTTGATCCGTGTTGATCCGTGTTGAACCATTTTGCAACTGTCCGTTGGAGCGACTTGGCCGAACCTAAACTAGAATGGTCAGTACTTCGTCTGGATACCCAGAAAACAAACCACGTACCTTTCTCCGTAGCATGCACCACAATCTCCAGCAAGCCCACCTATATTCGTAACATGCACCACACTCACCAGCAAACCCAACTATAACCGTAACATGCACCACAGTCTCCAGCAAACCCACCTGAACTCGTACCACGCACCACCAACACTCAAACGTACCCAAAAAGCATACCCTTTTGCGTCACCGCAAGAACAACATAATTGCCCTTGCGGGGGGAGACGCGACGACTTAAAGGACAGCTTGACGGTTACATGGGACAAGAGTGTAATGCTAACGTACCTTGGTCGGAGAAAACCGTTGATAACGCATTGCACCCTTTCCCAGACGTATGGAGATGAAACCGCCAGCTTGTTCTGTTCATTTTCACAAAAAAAACGGCCAAAACGGTTCATTTTTACTCGCTACGTCTAAAAATAACCAACTTTCAAACTTTCCTTTCTCACTCTCATGCCCCCCCATATATAGGCAAAAGTAATCGTTTTCAACTGCCGTACCGGCAAAATTTAGGGAAAGGACTCAGGCAGTTACTTCCTGGGCGAAAGGGAGACATGTACCCATACTTGTCCCAAGTGTAACCGCCGTCCCAAGGGACACCATAGTGAGACTTGCATGAAGATTCACGAGACCAAGTGCAGGGCCATTCTACTTGCAGTATGTATGCCTCGGAGTACTTGGACGCATGTACCTGCATACTGAAGCCAAGTCACCTAGTAAGGAAGCATTGCCGCCGACTCTTCCCTCCATCGGCATGTCAGGAAACCTTCCGACGACCTCATGCAGGGTTACGCATACCCTACCGAGCCCTAGGCCATCGGGTTAACGTTCGGGTTTAATAGCTCGGGTTGCACCCATCACCCACCAAGTCTCAAGATACCACCAGGTAGGTATGAACAAGGACTACAATATGGGTAGGGTCGGTTACGGTATACTTGTTTCCTATTGGCTGTAACCGCGAACGCGTATACTGACCGTTGTAGGGCTCACTATTCAAGTGAGTATACATCAATGGAAAGCCCTTGCAAATCTCTACCCGGGGAATAGGTGTCACGTAGTCTAGTACCGGTACAAGGTATCCTTATCGGTACATGTACTGCGACAACAGGTATCCCAGGTTTACCATGTTCCCGACCAGTATGCCCATTCAGACTTGGTCTCTAAGGTCAAGTTGAAGTGCTGAACAACCTCCCGTCAAGGATTTTCGTCTACATTGCCGTCACGTCTATGCACAGAACGTTCTTTTTCTCGCCAAGCCGTGAAAACGGTTATTCGTTAATAACTTTTGCTACGTAACCGCTAGCCCGGTTATACTTTCCAGGATACTGTATTATGGTGGTATACACCTTTGTGCCAAAGGGTTTTGGGCTACCTAGTATAGGGTAGAAGTTATACAATTTGCGACATCATTCAGGATTTTTCCTCGATGAACGACCGGAAAATTCCATTTTCGATCCCTCATAACTTTTCACCCCCTATAGTAAGAACTATAGAATTAGAAATTTCTAGGTCCATTTTTACGGCGCGTCATATGAGCCTAGTTTTATTAGTGGAGATGACCTACAGGCCACAATGCTAGGTTTGTCCTACTTTTTATAAAAATGCAATTTTTAGCCCTAGATCCCTTGCAAATTCGATAAATTGGACTT
>CAJNAR010000046.1:0-68770 GCA_905220665.1 Albugo candida | reverse complement strand
ATGAAAAAAATATATGTTATAGGAAATATAGGAGGAACTCGTGGGATAAATGAATCCTATGATTTGAACTTATTGATATATATAGCGAATTTCGTCTGCGTCTTGAAATGGTGGACTTTTTCAGCCAGATTTCTGTCAGCGTCTTGCTAACCCGGCTACAGTATTATCAGGCGACATCACTCATGGATATTAATCAATAGGATACAAAGTCGCGTAAATACTCCAGGGATTCCTCCACACTTGCTGGAATCTGTCAACTCGGTACGTGTTGTAGGTGTTCTAAGCTTGGACGAACACTCACCTTTTTCCTTACCAGAAAGAAAATAGAGTTAGGCACTGACACGAATGTTTCGTAACCAAAACCTCCCAGTGCTTAGACATGAAGAATACTTGATGTTTGCTCATCACATAATGAAAAAAATATATGTTATAGGAAATATAGGAGGAACTCGTGGGATAAATAAATCCTATGATTTGAACTTATTGATATATATAGCGAATTTCGTCTGCGTCTTGAAATGGTGGACTTTTTCAGCCAGATTTCTGTCAGCGTCTTGCTAACCCGGCTACAGTATTATCAGGCGACATCACGCATGGATATTAATCAATAGGATACAAAGTCGCGTAAATACTCCAGGGATTCTTCCACACTTGCTGGAATCTGTCAACTCGGTACGTGTTGTAGGTGTTCTAAGCCTGGACGAACACTCACCTTTTTCCTTACCAGAAAGAAAATAGAGTTAGGCACTGACACGAATGTTTCGTAACCAAAACCTCCCAGTGCTTAGACATGAAGAATACTTGATGTTTGCTCATCACATAATGAAAAAAATATATGTTATAGGAAATATAGGAGGAACTCGTGGGATAAATAAATCCTATGATTTGAACTTATTGATATATATAGCGAATTTCGTCTGCGTCTTGAAATGGTGGACTTTTTCAGCCAGATTTCTGTCAGCGTCTTGCTAACCCGGCTACAGTATTATCACGCGACATCACTCATGGATATTAATCAATAGGATACAAAGTCGCGTAAATACTCCAGGGATTCCTCCACACTTGCTGGAATCTGTCAACTCGGTACGTGTTGTAGGTGTTCTAAGCCTGGACGAACACTCACCTTTTTCCTTACCAGAAAGAAAATAGAGTTAGGCACTGACACGAATGTTTCGTAACCAAAACCTCCCAGTGCTTAGACATGAAGAATACTTGATGTTTGCTCATCACATGATGAAAAAAATATATGTTATAGGAAATAGAGGAGGAACTCGTGGGATAAATAAATCCTATGATTTGAACTTATTGATATATATAGCGAATTTCGTCTGCGTCTTGAAATGGTGGACTTTTTCAGCCAGATTTCTGTCAGCGTCTTGCTAACCCGGCTACAGTATTATCACGCGACATCACTCATGGATATTAATCAATAGGATACAAAGTCGCGTAAATACTCCAGGGATTCCTCCACACTTGCTGGAATCTGTCAACTCGGTACGTGTTGTAGGTGTTCTAAGCCTGGACGAACACTCACCTTTTTCCTTACCAGAAAGAAAATAGAGTTAGGCACTGACACGAATGTTTCGTAACCAAAACCTCCCAGTGCTTAGACATGAAGAATACTTAATGTTTGCTCATCACATAATGAAAAAAATATATGTTATAGGAAATATAGGAGGAACTCGTGGGATAAATGAATCCTATGATTTGAACTTATTGATATATATAGCGAATTTCGTCTGCGTCTTGAAATGGTGGACTTTTTCAGCCAGATTTCTGTCAGTGTCTTGCCAACCTAGTACTATTATCACTCGACATCACTCATGAGTAATAGTTAATGGTATACAAAGTCGGAAATATACACCAGGGATTCCCCCACGATTCTTGGAAATCTTACAACTTGATAGGATTGGGAGCTGTTTTAAGCCTCGACGAACACCCACCTTTTTCCTAATTAAAAAGAAAAATAGAAGTAGGCACAGCCACAATGTTTCGTACACCAAAAGCTCTCAGTGATAAGACATAAAGAATACTTGATGTTTTAATATCAAATAATGAAAAAAACATATGTTATACAAAAGATAGGAGGAACACATGGAATAAATAAAAAATCCTACGATTTAAAGTTATGGTATCTTTCAAGAATATATATACCTAGCGAATTTCGTCTGCGTCTTGAAATGGTGGACTTTTTCAGCCAGATTTCTGTCAGCGTCTTGCTAACCCGGATACAGTATTATCAGGCGACATCACGCATGGATATTAATCAATAGGATACAAAGTCACGTAAATACTCCAGGGATTCCTCCACACTTGCTGGAATCTGTCAACTCGGTACGTGTTGTAGGTGTTCTAAGCCTGGACGAACACTCACCTTTTTCTTTACCAGAAAGAAAATAGAGTTAGGCACTGACACGAATGTTTCGTAACCAAAACCTCCCAGTGCTTAGACATGAAGAATACTTGATGTTTGCTCATCACATAATGAAAAAAATATATGTTATGGGAAATATAGGAGGAACTCGTGGGATAAATAAATCCTATGATTTGAACTTATTGATATATATAGTGAATTTCGTTAGCGTCTTGAAATGGTGGACTTTTTCAGCCAGATTTCTGTCAGCGTCTTGCCAACCTAGTTCTATTATCACTCGACATCACTCATGAATAATAGTTAATGGTATACAAAATCGGGAATATACACCAGGGATTCCTCCACGATTCTTGGAAATCTTACAACTTGATAGGATTGGGAGCTGTTTTAAGCCTCGACGAACACCCACCTTTTTCCTAATTAAAAAGAAAAATAGAAGTAGGCACAGCCACAATGTTTCGTACACCAAAAGCTCTCAGTGATAAGACATAATAAATACTTGATGTTTTAATATCAAATAATGAAAAAAACATGTTATACAAAAGATAGGAGGAACACGTGGAATAAATAAAAAATCCTACGATTTAAAGTCATGGTATCTTTCAAGAATATATATATATAGCGAATTTCGTCTGCGTCTTGAAATGGTGGACTTTTTCAGCCAGATTTCTGTCAGCGTCTTGCCAACCTAGTTCTATTATCACTCGACATCACTCATGAGTAATAGTTAATGGTATACAAAATCGGAAATATACACCAGGGATTCCTCCACGATTCTTGGAAATCTTACAACTTGATAGGATTGGGAGCTGTTTTAAGCCTCGACGAACACCCACCTTTTTCCTAATTAAAAAGAAAAATAGAAGTAGGCACAGCCACAATGTTTCGTACACCAAAAGCTCTCAGTGATAAGACATAATAAATACTTGATGTTTTAATATCAAATAATGAAAAAAACATATGTTATACAAAAGATAGGAGGAACACGTGGAATAAATAAAAAATCCTACGATTTAAAGTCATGGTATCTTTCAAGAATATATATATATAGCGAATTTCGTCTGCGTCTTGAAATGGTGGACTTTTTCAGCCAGATTTCTGTCAGCGTCTTGCTAACCCGGCTACAGTATTATCACGCGACATCACTCATCGATATTAATCAATAGGATACAAAGTCGCGTAAATACTCCAGGGATTCTTCCACACTTGCTGGAATCTGTCAACTCGGTACGTGTTGTAGGTGTTCTAAGCCTGGACGAACACTCACCTTTTTCCTTACCAGAAAGAAAATAGAGTTAGGCACTGACACGAATGTTTAGTAACCAAAACCTCCCAGTGCTTAGACATGAAGAATACTTGATGTTTGCTCATCACATAATGAAAAAAATATATGTTATGGGAAATATAGGAGGAACTCGTGGGATAAATAAATCCTATGATTTGAACTTATTGATATATATAGTGAATTTCGTTAGCGTCTTGAAATGGTGGACTTTTTCAGCCAGATTTCTGTCAGCGTCTTGCTAACCCGGATACAGTATTATCAGGCGACATCACGCATGGATATTATTCAATAGGATACAAAGTCACGTAAATACTCCAGGGATTCCTCCACACTTGCTGGAATCTGTCAACTCGGTACGTGTTGTAGGTGTTCTAAGCCTGGACGAACACTCACCTTTTTCCTTACCAGAAAGAAAATAGAGTTAGGCACTGACACGAATGTTTCGTAACCAAAACCTCCCAGTGCTTAGACATGAAGAATACTTGATGTTTGCTCATCACATAATGAAAAAAATATATGTTATAGGAAATATAGGAGGAACTCGTGGGATAAATGAATCCTATGATTTGAACTTATTGATATATAGTGAATTTCGTTAGCGTCTTGAAATGGTGGACTTTTTCAGCCAGATTTCTGTCAGTGTCTTGCCAACCTAGTACTATTATCACTCGACATCACTCATGAGTAATAGTTAATGGTATACAAAGTCGGAAATATACACCAGGGATTCCCCCACGATTCTTGGAAATCTTACAACTTGATAGGATTGGGAGCTGTTTTAAGCCTCGACGAACACCCACCTTTTTCCTAATTAAAAAGAAAAATAGAAGTAGGCACAGCCACAATGTTTCGTACACCAAAAGCTCTCAGTGATAAGACATAAAGAATACTTGATGTTTTAATATCAAATAATGAAAAAAACATGTTATACAAAAGATAGGAGGAACACGTGGAATAAATAAAAAATCCTACGATTTAAAGTTATGGTATCTTTTAAGAATATATATATATAGCGAATTTCGTCTGCGTCTTGAAATGGTGGACTTTTTCAGCCAGATTTCTGTCAGCGTCTTGCTAACCCGGCTACAGTATTATCACGCGACATCACTCATGAGTAATAGTTAATGGTATACAAATCGGAAATATACACCAGGGATTCCCCCACGATTCTTGGAAATCTTACAACTTGATAGGATTGGGAGCTGTTTTAAGCCTCGACGAACACCCACCTTTTTCCTAATTAAAAAGAAAAATAGAAGTAGGCACAGCCACAATGTTTCGTACACCAAAAGCTCTCAGTGATAAGACAGGAACAATACTTGATGTTTTAATATCAAATAATGAAAAAAACTTGTTATACAAAAGATAGGAGGAACACGTGGAATAAATAAAAAATCCTACGATTTAAAGTTATGGTATCTTTTAAGAATATATATACATAGCGAATTTCGTCTGCGTCTTGAAATGGTGGACTTTTTCAGCCAGATTTCTGTCAGCGTCTTGCTAACCCGGCTACAGTATTATCAGGCGACATCACGCATGGATATTAATCAATAGGATACAAAGTCGCGTAAATACTCCAGGGATTCCTCCACACTTGCTGGAATCTGTCAACTCGGTACGTGTTGTAGGTGTTCTAAGCCTGGACGAACACTCACCTTTTTCCTTACCAGAAAGAAAATAGAGTTAGGCACTGACAGGAATGTTTCGTAACCAAAACCTCCCAGTGCTTAGACATGAAGAATACTTGATGTTTGCTCATCACATGATGAAAAAAATATATGTTATAGGAAATATAGGAGGAACTCGTGGGATAAATAAATCCTATGATTTGAACTTATTGATATATATAGTGAATTTCGTTAGCGTCTTGAAATGGTGGACTTTTTCAGCCAGATTTCTGTCAGTGTCTTGCCAACCTAGTACTATTATCACTCGACATCACTCATGAGTAATAGTTAATGGTATACAAAGTCGGAAATATACACCAGGGATTCCCCCACGATTCTTGGAAATCTTACAACTTGATAGGATTGGGAGCTGTTTTAAGCCTCGACGAACACCCACCTTTTTCCTAATTAAAAAGAAAAATAGAAGTAGGCACAGCCACAATGTTTCGTACACCAAAAGCTCTCAGTGATAAGACATAATAAATACTTGATGTTTTAATATCAAATAATGAAAAAAACATATGTTATACAAAAGATAGGAGGAACACGTGGAATAAATAAAAAATCCTACGATTTAAAGTCATGGTATCTTTTAAGAATATATATATATAGCGAATTTCGTCTGCGTCTTGAAATGGTGGACTTTTTCAGCCAGATTTCTGTCAGCGTCTTGCCAACCTAGTACTATTATCACTCGACATCACTCATGAGTAATAGTTAATGGTATACAAAGTCGGAAATATACACCAGGGATTCCCCCACGATTCTTGGAAATCTTACAACTTGATAGGATTGGGAGCTGTTTTAAGCCTCGACGAACACCCACCTTTTTCCTAATTAAAAAGAAAAATAGAAGTAGGCACAGCCACAATGTTTCGTACACCAAAAGCTCTCAGTGATAAGACATAATAAATACTTGATGTTTTAATATCAAATAATGAAAAAAACATATGTTATACAAAAGATAGGAGGAACACGTGGAATAAATAAAAAATCCTACGATTTAAAGTCATGGTATCTTTCAAGAATATATATATAGCGAATTTCGTCTGCGTCTTGAAATGGTGGACTTTTTCAGCCAGATTTCTGTCAGTGTCTTGCCAACCTAGTACTATTATCACTCGACATCACTCATGAGTAATAGTTAATGGTATACAAAATCGGAAATATACACCAGGGATTCCTCCACGATTCTTGGAAATCTTACAACTTGATAGGATTGGGAGCTGTTTTAAGCCTCGACGAACACCCACCTTTTTCCTAATTAAAAAGAAAAATAGAAGTAGGCACAGCCACAATGTTTCGTACACCAAAAGCTCTCAGTGATAAGACATAATAAATACTTGATGTTTTAATATCAAATAATGAAAAAAACATATGTTATACAAAAGATAGGAGGAACACGTGGAATAAATAAAAAATCCTACGATTTAAAGTCATGGTATCTTTTAAGAATATATATAAATATAGCGAATTTCGTCTGCGTCTTGAAATGGTGGACTTTTTCAGCCAGATTTCTGTCAGCGTCTTGCCAACCTAGTACTATTATCACTCGACATCACTCATGAGTAATAGTTAAAGGTATACAAAATCGGAAATATACACCAGGGATTCCTCCACGATTCTTGGAAATCTTACAACTTGATAGGATTGGGAGCTGTTTTAAGCCTCGACGAACACCCACCTTTTTCCTAATTAAAAAGAAAAATAGAAGTAGGCACAGCCACAATGTTTCGTACACCAAAAGCTCTCAGTGATAAGACATAATAAATACTTGATGTTTTAATATCAAATAATGAAAAAAACATATGTTATACAAAAGATAGGAGGAACACGTGGAATAAATAAAAAATCCTACGATTTAAAGTTATGGTATCTTTCAAGAATATATATATATAGCGAATTTCGTCTGCGTCTTGAAATGGTGGACTTTTTCAGCCAGATTTCTGTCAGCGTCTTGCTAACCCGGCTACAGTATTATCAGGCGACATCACGCATGGATATTAATCAATAGGATACAAAGTCGCGTAAATACTCCAGGGATTCCTCCACACTTGCTGGAATCTGTCAACTCGGTACGTGTTGTAGGTGTTCTAAGCCTGGACGAACACTCACCTTTTTCCTTACCAGAAAGAAAATAGAGTTAGGCACTGACACGAATGTTTCGTAACCAAAACCTCCCAGTGCTTAGACATGAAGAATACTTGATGTTTGCTCATCACATAATGAAAAAAATATATGTTATAGGAAATATAGGAGGAACTCGTGGGATAAATAAATCCTATGATTTGAACTTATTGATATATATAGCGAATTTCGTCTGCGTCTTGAAATGGTAAACTTTTTCAGCCAGATTTCTGTCAGCGTCTTGCCAACCTAGTACTATTATCACTCGACATCACTCATGAGTAATAGTTAATGGTATACAAAGTCGGAAATATACACCAGGGATTCCCCCACGATTCTTGGAAATCTTACAACTTGATAGGATTGGGAGCTGTTTTAAGCCTCGACGAACACCCACCTTTTTCCTAATTAAAAAGAAAAAAAGAAGTAGGCACAGCCACAATGTTTCGTACACCAAAAGCTCTCAGTGATAAGACATAAAGAATACTTGATGTTTTAATATCAAATAATGAAAAAAACATATGTTATACAAAAGATAGGAGGAACACATGGAATAAATAAAAAATCCTACGATTTAAAGTTATGGTATCTTTCAAGAATATATATACCTAGCGAATTTCGTCTGCGTCTTGAAATGGTGGACTTTTTCAGCCAGATTTCTGTCAGCGTCTTGCTAACCCGGATACAGTATTATCAGGCGACATCACGCATGGATATTAATCAATAGGATACAAAGTCACGTAAATACTCCAGGGATTCCTCCACACTTGCTGGAATCTGTCAACTCGGTACGTGTTGTAGGTGTTCTAAGCCTGGACGAACACTCACCTTTTTCCTTACCAGAAAGAAAATAGAGTTAGGCACTGACAGGAATGTTTCGTAACCAAAACCTCCCAGTGCTTAGACATGAAGAATACTTGATGTTTGCTCATCACATGATGAAAAAAATATATGTTATAGGAAATATAGGAGGAACTCGTGGGATAAATAAATCCTATGATTTGAACTTATTGATATATATAGTGAATTTCGTTAGCGTCTTGAAATGGTGGACTTTTTCAGCCAGATTTCTGTCAGTGTCTTGCCAACCTAGTACTATTATCACTCGACATCACTCATGAGTAATAGTTAATGGTATACAAAGTCGGAAATATACACCAGGGATTCCCCCACGATTCTTGGAAATCTTACAACTTGATAGGATTGGGAGCTGTTTTAAGCCTCGACGAACACCCACCTTTTTCCTAATTAAAAAGAAAAAAAGAAGTAGGCACAGCCACAATGTTTCGTACACCAAAAGCTCTCAGTGATAAGACATAAAGAATACTTGATGTTTTAATATCAAATAATGAAAAAAACATATGTTATACAAAAGATAGGAGGAACACATGGAATAAATAAAAAATCCTACGATTTAAAGTTATGGTATCTTTCAAGAATATATATACCTAGCGAATTTCGTCTGCGTCTTGAAATGGTGGACTTTTTCAGCCAGATTTCTGTCAGCGTCTTGCTAACCCGGCTACAGTATTATCAGGCGACATCACGCATGGATATTAATCAATAGGATACAAAATCGCGTAAATACTCCAGGGATTCCTCCACACTTGCTGGAATCTGTCAACTCGGTACGTGTTGTAGGTGTTCTAAGCCTGGACGAACACTCACCTTTTTCCTTACCAGAAAGAAAATAGAGTTAGGCACTGACACGAATGTTTCGTAACCAAAACCTCCCAGTGCTTAGACATGAAGAATACTTGATGTTTGCTCATCACATAATGAAAAAAATATATGTTATAGGAAATATAGGAGGAACTCGTGGGATAAATAAATCCTATGATTTGAACTTATTGATATATATAGCGAATTTCGTCTGCGTCTTGAAATGGTAAACTTTTTCAGCCAGATTTCTGTCAGCGTCTTGCCAACCTAGTACTATTATCACTCGACATCACTCATGAGTAATAGTTAATGGTATACAAAGTCGGAAATATACACCAGGGATTCCCCCACGATTCTTGGAAATCTTACAACTTGATAGGATTGGGAGCTGTTTTAAGCCTCGACGAACACCCACCTTTTTCCTAATTAAAAAGAAAAAAAGAAGTAGGCACAGCCACAATGTTTCGTACACCAAAAGCTCTCAGTGATAAGACATAAAGAATACTTGATGTTTTAATATCAAATAATGAAAAAAACATATGTTATACAAAAGATAGGAGGAACACATGGAATAAATAAAAAATCCTACGATTTAAAGTTATGGTATCTTTCAAGAATATATATACCTAGCGAATTTCGTCTGCGTCTTGAAATGGTGGACTTTTTCAGCCAGATTTCTGTTAGCGTCTTGCTAACCCGGATACAGTATTATCAGGCGACATCACGCATGGATATTAATCAATAGGATACAAAGTCACGTAAATACTCCAGGGATTCCTCCACACTTGCTGGAATCTGTCAACTCGGTACGTGTTGTAGGTGTTCTAAGCCTGGACGAACACTCACCTTTTTCCTTACCAGAAAGAAAATAGAGTTAGGCACTGACACGAATGTTTCGTAACCAAAACCTCCCAGTGCTTAGACATGAAGAATACTTGATGTTTGCTCATCACATGATGAAAAAAATACATGTTATAGGAAATATAGGAGGAACTCGTGGGATAAATGAATCCTATGATTTGAACTTATTGATATATATAGCGAATTTCGTCTGCGTCTTGAAATGGTGGACTTTTTCAGCCAGATTTCTGTCAGCGTCTTGCCAACCTAGTACTATTATCACTCGACATCACTCATGAGTAATAGTTAATGGTATACAAAGTCGGAAATATACACCAGGGATTCCCACACGATTCTTGGAAATCTTACAACTTGATAGGATTGGGAGCTGTTTTAAGCCTCGACGAACACCCACCTTTTTCCTAATTAAAAAGAAAAAAAGAAGTAGGCACAGCCACAATGTTTCGTACACCAAAAGCTCTCAGTGATAAGACATAAAGAATACTTGATGTTTTAATATCAAATAATGAAAAAAACATATGTTATACAAAAGATAGGAGGAACACATGGAATAAATAAAAAATCCTACGATTTAAAGTTATGGTATCTTTCAAGAATATATATACCTAGCGAATTTCGTCTGCGTCTTGAAATGGTGGACTTTTTCAGCCAGATTTCTGTCAGCGTCTTGCTAACCCGGATACAGTATTATCAGGCGACATCACGCATGGATATTAATCAATAGGATACAAAGTCACGTAAATACTCCAGGGATTCCTCCACACTTGCTGGAATCTGTCAACTCGGTACGTGTTGTAGGTGTTCTAAGCCTGGACGAACACTCACCTTTTTCCTTACCAGAAAGAAAATAGAGTTAGGCACTGACACGAATGTTTCGTAACCAAAACCTCCCAGTGCTTAGACATGAAGAATACTTGATGTTTGCTCATCACATGATGAAAAAAATATATGTTATAGGAAATATAGGAGGAACTCGTGGGATAAATGAATCCTATGATTTGAACTTATTGATATATATAGCGAATTTCGTCTGCGTCTTGAAATGGTGGACTTTTTCAGCCAGATTTCTGTCAGCGTCTTGCCAACCTAGTACTATTATCACTCGACATCACTCATGAGTAACAGTTAATGGTATACAAAATCGGAAATATACACCAGGGATTCCTCCACGATTCTTGGAAATCTTACAACTTGATAGGATTGGGAGCTGTTTTAAGCCTCGACGAACACTCACCTTTTTCCTTACCAGAAAGAAAATAGAGTTAGGCACTGACACGAATGTTTCGTAACCAAAACCTCCCAGTGCTTAGACATGAAGAATACTTGATGTTTGCTCATCACATGATGAAAAAAATATATGTTATAGGAAATATAGGAGGAACTCGTGGGATAAATAAATCCTATGATTTGAACTTATTGATATATATAGTGAATTTCGTTAGCGTCTTGAAATGGTGGACTTTTTCAGCCAGATTTCTGTCAGTGTCTTGCCAACCTAGTACTATTATCACTCGACATCACTCATGAGTAATAGTTAATGGTATACAAAGTCGGAAATATACACCAGGGATTCCCCCACGATTCTTGGAAATCTTACAACTTGATAGGATTGGGAGCTGTTTTAAGCCTCGACGAACACCCACCTTTTTCCTAATTAAAAAGAAAAATAGAAGTAGGCACAGCCACAATGTTTCGTACACCAAAAGCTCTCAGTGATAAGACATAAAGAATACTTGATGTTTTAATATCATATGTTATACAAAAGATAGGAGGAACACATGGAATAAATAAAAAATCCTACGATTTAAAGTTATGGTATCTTTCAAGAATATATATACCTAGCGAATTTCGTCTGCGTCTTGAAATGGTGGACTTTTTCAGCCAGATTTCTGTCAGCGTCTTGCTAACCCGGATACAGTATTATCAGGCGACATCACGCATGGATATTAATCAATAGGATACAAAGTCGTAAATACTCCAGGGATTCCTCCACACTTGCTGGAATCTGTCAACTCGGTACGTGTTGTAGGTGTTCTAAGCCTGGACGAACACTCACCTTTTTCCTTACCAGAAAGAAAATAGAGTTAGGCACTGACACGAATGTTTCGTAACCAAAACCTCCCAGTGCTTAGACATGAAGAATACTTGATGTTTGCTCATCACATGATGAAAAAAATACATGTTATAGGAAATATAGGAGGAACTCGTGGGATAAATGAATCCTATGATTTGAACTTATTGATATATATAGCGAATTTCGTCTGCGTCTTGAAATGGTGGACTTTTTCAGCCAGATTTCTGTCAGCGTCTTGCCAACCTAGTACTATTATCACTCGACATCACTCATGAGTAACAGTTAATGGTATACAAAATCGGAAATATACACCAGGGATTCCTCCACGATTCTTGGAAATCTTACAACTTGATAGGATTGGGAGCTGTTTTAAGCCTCGACGAACACCCACCTTTTTCCTAATTAAAAAGAAAAATAGAAGTAGGCACAGCTACAATGTTTCGTACACCAAAAGCTCTCAGTGATAAGACATAATAAATACTTGATGTTTTAATATCAAATAATGAAAAAAACATATGTTATACAAAAGATAGGAGGAACGTGGAATAAATAAAAAATCCTACGATTTAAAGTCATGGTATCTTTTAAGAATATATATATAGCGAATTTCGTCTGCGTCTTGAAATGGTGGACTTTTTCAGCCAGATTTCTGTCAGCGTCTTGCTAACCCGGCTAGAGTATTATCACGCGACATCACTCATCGATATTAATCAATAGGATACAAAGTCGCGTAAATACTCCAGGGATTCTTCCACACTTGCTGGAATCTGTCAACTCGGTACGTGTTGTAGGTGTTCTAAGCTTGGACGAACACTCACCTTTTTCCTTACCAGAAAGAAAATAGAGTTAGGCACTGACACGAATGTTTCGTAACCAAAACCTCCCAGTGCTTAGACATGAAGAATACTTGATGTTTGCTCATCACATAATGAAAAAAATATATGTTATAGGAAATATAGGAGGAACTCGTGGGATAAATAAATCCTATGATTTGAACTTATTGATATATATAGCGAATTTCGTCTGCGTCTTGAAATGGTGGACTTTTTCAGCCAGATTTCTGTCAGCGTCTTGCTAACCCGGCTACAGTATTATCAGGCGACATCACGCATGGATATTAATCAATAGGATACAAAGTCGCGTAAATACTCCAGGGATTCCTCCACACTTGCTGGAATCTGTCAACTCGGTACGTGTTGTAGGTGTTCTAAGCCTGGACGAACACTCACCTTTTTCCTTACCAGAAAGAAAATAGAGTTAGGCACTGACACGAATGTTTCGTAACCAAAACCTCCCAGTGCTTAGACATGAAGAATACTTGATGTTTGCTCATCACATAATGAAAAAAATATATGTTATAGGAAATATAGGAGGAACTCGTGGGATAAATAAATCCTATGATTTGAACTTATTGATATATATAGCGAATTTCGTCTGCGTCTTGAAATGGTGGACTTTTTCAGCCAGATTTCTGTCAGCGTCTTGCTAACCCGGCTACAGTATTATCAGGCGACATCACGCATGGATATTAATCAATAGGATACAAAGTCGCGTAAATACTCCAGGGATTCCTCCACACTTGCTGGAATCTGTCAACTCGGTACGTGTTGTAGGTGTTCTAAGCCTGGACGAACACTCACCTTTTTCCTTACCAGAAAGAAAATAGAGTTAGGCACTGACACGAATGTTTCGTAACCAAAACCTCCCAGTGCTTAGACATGAAGAATACTTGATGTTTGCTCATCACATAATGAAAAAAATATATGTTATAGGAAATATAGGAGGAACTCGTGGGATAAATAAATCCTATGATTTGAACTTATTGATATATATAGCGAATTTCGTCTGCGTCTTGAAATGGTGGACTTTTTCAGCCAGATTTCTGTCAGCGTCTTGCTAACCCGGCTACAGTATTATCAGGCGACATCACGCATGGATATTAATCAATAGGATACAAAGTCGCGTAAATACTCCAGGGATTCCTCCACACTTGCTGGAATCTGTCAACTCGGTACGTGTTGTAGGTGTTCTAAGCCTGGACGAACACTCACCTTTTTCCTTACCAGAAAGAAAATAGAGTTAGGCACTGACACGAATGTTTCGTAACCAAAACCTCCCAGTGCTTAGACATGAAGAATACTTGATGTTTGCTCATCACATAATGAAAAAAATATATGTTATAGGAAATATAGGAGGAACTCGTGGGATAAATAAATCCTATGATTTGAACTTATTGATATATATAGCGAATTTCGTCTGCGTCTTGAAATGGTGGACTTTTTCAGCCAGATTTCTGTCAGCGTCTTGCTAACCCGGCTACAGTATTATCAGGCGACATCACGCATGGATATTAATCAATAGGATACAAAGTCGCGTAAATACTCCAGGGATTCCTCCACACTTGCTGGAATCTGTCAACTCGGTACGTGTTGTAGGTGTTCTAAGCCTGGACGAACACTCACCTTTTTCCTTACCAGAAAGAAAATAGAGTTGGGCACTGACAGGAATGTTTCGTAACCAAAACCTCCCAGTGCTTAGACATGAAGAATACTTGATGTTTGCTCATCACATGATGAAAAAAATATATGTTATAGGAAATATAGGAGGAACTCGTGGGATAAATAAATCCTATGATTTGAACTTATTGATATATATAGTGAATTTCGTTAGCGTCTTGAAATGGTGGACTTTTTCAGCCAGATTTCTGTCAGCGTCTTGCCAACCTAGTTCTATTATCACTCGACATCACTCATGAATAATAGTTAATGGTATACAAAATCGGGAATATACACCAGGGATTCCTCCACGATTCTTGGAAATCTTACAACTTGATAGGATTGGGAGCTGTTTTAAGCCTCGACGAACACCCACCTTTTTCCTAATTAAAAAGAAAAATAGAAGTAGGCACAGCCACAATGTTTCGTACACCAAAAGCTCTCAGTGATAAGACATAATAAATACTTGATGTTTTAATATCAAATAATGAAAAAAACATATGTTATACAAAAGATAGGAGGAACACGTGGAATAAATAAAAAATCCTACGATTTAAAGTCATGGTATCTTTCAAGAATATATATATATAGCGAATTTCGTCTGCGTCTTGAAATGGTGGACTTTTTCAGCCAGATTTCTGTCAGCGTCTTGCTAACCCGGCTACAGTATTATCAGGCGACATCACGCATGGATATTAATCAATAGGATACAAAGTCGCGTAAATACTCCAGGGATTCCTCCACACTTGCTGGAATCTGTCAACTCGGTACGTGTTGTAGGTGTTCTAAGCCTGGACGAACACTCACCTTTTTCCTTACCAGAAAGAAAATAGAGTTAGGCACTGACACGAATGTTTCGTAACCAAAACCTCCCAGTGCTTAGACATGAAGAATACTTGATGTTTGCTCATCACATGATGAAAAAAATATATGTTATAGGAAATATAGGAGGAACTCGTGGGATAAATAAATCCTATGATTTGAACTTATTGATATATATAGCGAATTTCGTCTGCGTCTTGAAATGGTGGACTTTTTCAGCCAGATTTCTGTCAGCGTCTTGCCAACCTAGTACTATTATCACTCGACATCACTCATGAGTAACAGTTAATGGTATACAAAATCGGAAATATACACCAGGGATTCCTCCACGATTCTTGGAAATCTTACAACTTGATAGGATTGGGAGCTGTTTTAAGCCTCGACGAACACCCACCTTTTTCCTAATTAAAAAGAAAAATAGAAGTAGGCACAGCTACAATGTTTCGTACACCAAAAGCTCTCAGTGATAAGACATAATAAATACTTGATGTTTTAATATCAAATAATGAAAAAAACATATGTTATACAAAAGATAGGAGGAACAAGTGGAATAAATAAAAAATCCTACGATTTAAAGTCATGGTATCTTTTAAGAATATATATATATAGCGAATTTCGTCTGCGTCTTGAAATGGTGGACTTTTTCAGCCAGATTTCTGTCAGCGTCTTGCTAACCCGGCTAGAGTATTATCACGCGACATCACTCATCGATATTAATCAATAGGATACAAAGTCGCGTAAATACTCCAGGGATTCTTCCACACTTGCTGGAATCTGTCAACTCGGTACGTGTTGTAGGTGTTCTAAGCTTGGACGAACACTCACCTTTTTCCTTACCAGAAAGAAAATAGAGTTAGGCACTGACACGAATGTTTCGTAACCAAAACCTCCCAGTGCTTAGACATGAAGAATACTTGATGTTTGCTCATCACATAATGAAAAAAATATATGTTATAGGAAATATAGGAGGAACTCGTGGGATAAATAAATCCTATGATTTGAACTTATTGATATATATAGCGAATTTCGTCTGCGTCTTGAAATGGTGGACTTTTTCAGCCAGATTTCTGTCAGCGTCTTGCTAACCCGGCTACAGTATTATCAGGCGACATCACGCATGGATATTAATCAATAGGATACAAAGTCGCGTAAATACTCCAGGGATTCCTCCACACTTGCTGGAATCTGTCAACTCGGTACGTGTTGTAGGTGTTCTAAGCCTGGACGAACACTCACCTTTTTCCTTACCAGAAAGAAAATAGAGTTAGGCACTGACACGAATGTTTCGTAACCAAAACCTCCCAGTGCTTAGACATGAAGAATACTTGATGTTTGCTCATCACATAATGAAAAAAATATATGTTATAGGAAATATAGGAGGAACTCGTGGGATAAATAAATCCTATGATTTGAACTTATTGATATATATAGCGAATTTCGTCTGCGTCTTGAAATGGTGGACTTTTTCAGCCAGATTTCTGTCAGCGTCTTGCTAACCCGGCTACAGTATTATCAGGCGACATCACGCATGGATATTAATCAATAGGATACAAAGTCGCGTAAATACTCCAGGGATTCCTCCACACTTGCTGGAATCTGTCAACTCGGTACGTGTTGTAGGTGTTCTAAGCCTGGACGAACACTCACCTTTTTCCTTACCAGAAAGAAAATAGAGTTAGGCACTGACACGAATGTTTCGTAACCAAAACCTCCCAGTGCTTAGACATGAAGAATACTTAATGTTTGCTCATCACATGATGAAAAAAATATATGTTATAGGAAATATAGGAGGAACTCGTGGGATAAATAAATCCTATGATTTGAACTTATTGATATATATAGTGAATTTCGTTAGCGTCTTGAAATGGTGGACTTTTTCAGCCAGATTTCTGTCAGTGTCTTGCCAACCTAGTACTATTATCACTCGACATCACTCATGAGTAATAGTTAATGGTATACAAAGTCGGAAATATACACCAGGGATTCCCCCACGATTCTTGGAAATCTTACAACTTGATAGGATTGGGAGCTGTTTTAAGCCTCGACGAACACCCACCTTTTTCCTAATTAAAAAGAAAAATAGAAGTAGGCACAGCCACAATGTTTCGTACACCAAAAGCTCTCAGTGATAAGACATAAAGAATACTTGATGTTTTAATATCAAATAATGAAAAAAACATATGTTATACAAAAGATAGGAGGAACACATGGAATAAATAAAAAATCCTACGATTTAAAGTTATGGTATCTTTCAAGAATATATATACCTAGCGAATTTCGTCTGCGTCTTGAAATGGTGGACTTTTTCAGCCAGATTTCTGTTAGCGTCTTGCTAACCCGGATACAGTATTATCAGGCGACATCACGCATGGATATTAATCAATAGGATACAAAGTCACGTAAATACTCCAGGGATTCCTCCACACTTGCTGGAATCTGTCAACTCGGTACGTGTTGTAGGTGTTCTAAGCCTGGACGAACACTCACCTTTTTCCTTACCAGAAAGAAAATAGAGTTAGGCACTGACACGAATGTTTCGTAACCAAAACCTCCCAGTGCTTAGACATGAAGAATACTTGATGTTTGCTCATCACATGATGAAAAAAATACATGTTATAGGAAATATAGGAGGAACTCGTGGGATAAATGAATCCTATGATTTGAACTTATTGATATATATAGCGAATTTCGTCTGCGTCTTGAAATGGTGGACTTTTTCAGCCAGATTTCTGTCAGCGTCTTGCCAACCTAGTACTATTATCACTCGACATCACTCATGAGTAACAGTTAATGGTATACAAAATCGGAAATATACACCAGGGATTCCTCCACGATTCTTGGAAATCTTACAACTTGATAGGATTGGGAGCTGTTTTAAGCCTCGACGAACACCCACCTTTTTCCTAATTAAAAAGAAAAATAGAAGTAGGCACAGCCACAATGTTTCGTACACCAAAAGCTCTCAGTGATAAGACATAAAGAATACTTGATGTTTTAATATCAAATAATGAAAAAAACATATGTTATACAAAAGATAGGAGGAACACATGGAATAAATAAAAAATCCTACGATTTAAAGTTATGGTATCTTTTAAGAATATATATATATAGCGAATTTCGTCTGCGTCTTGAAATGGTGGACTTTTTCAGCCAGATTTCTGTCAGCGTCTTGCTAACCCGGCTAGAGTATTATCAGGCGACATCACGCATGGATATTAATCAATAGGATACAAAGTCGCGTAAATACTCCAGGGATTCCTCCACACTTGCTGGAATCTGTCAACTCGGTACGTGTTGTAGGTGTTCTAAGCCTGGACGAACACTCACCTTTTTCCTTACCAGAAAGAAAATAGAGTTAGGCACTGACACGAATGTTTCGTAACCAAAACCTCCCAGTGCTTAGACATGAAGAATACTTGATGTTTGCTCATCACATAATGAAAAAAATATATGTTATAGGAAATATAGGAGGAACTCGTGGGATAAATAAATCCTATGATTTGAACTTATTGATATATATAGCGAATTTCGTCTGCGTCTTGAAATGGTGGACTTTTTCAGCCAGATTTCTGTCAGCGTCTTGCTAACCCGGCTACAGTATTATCAGGCGACATCACGCATGGATATTAATCAATAGGATACAAAGTCGCGTAAATACTCCAGGGATTCCTCCACACTTGCTGGAATCTGTCAACTCGGTACGTGTTGTAGGTGTTCTAAGCCTGGACGAACACTCACCTTTTTCCTTACCAGAAAGAAAATAGAGTTAGGCACTGACACGAATGTTTCGTAACCAAAACCTCCCAGTGCTTAGACATGAAGAATACTTGATGTTTGCTCATCACATAATGAAAAAAATATATGTTATAGGAAATATAGGAGGAACTCGTGGGATAAATAAATCCTATGATTTGAACTTATTGATATATATAGTGAATTTCGTTAGCGTCTTGAAATGGTGGACTTTTTCAGCCAGATTTCTGTCAGCGTCTTGCCAACCTAGTTCTATTATCACTCGACATCACTCATGAATAATAGTTAATGGTATACAAAATCGGGAATATACACCAGGGATTCCTCCACGATTCTTGGAAATCTTACAACTTGATAGGATTGGGAGCTGTTTTAAGCCTCGACGAACACCCACCTTTTTCCTAATTAAAAAGAAAAATAGAAGTAGGCACAGCCACAATGTTTCGTACACCAAAAGCTCTCAGTGATAAGACATAATAAATACTTGATGTTTTAATATCAAATAATGAAAAAAACATATGTTATACAAAAGATAGGAGGAACACGTGGAATAAATAAAAAATCCTACGATTTAAAGTCATGGTATCTTTCAAGAATATATATATATAGCGAATTTCGTCTGCGTCTTGAAATGGTGGACTTTTTCAGCCAGATTTCTGTCAGTGTCTTGCTAACCCGGCTAGAGTATTATCAGGCGACATCACGCATGGATATTAATCAATAGGATACAAAGTCGCGTAAATACTCCAGGGATTCCTCCACACTTGCTGGAATCTGTCAACTCGGTACGTGTTGTAGGTGTTCTAAGCCTGGACGAACACTCACCTTTTTCCTTACCAGAAAGAAAATAGAGTTAGGCACTGACACGAATGTTTCGTAACCAAAACCTCCCAGTGCTTAGACATGAAGAATACTTGATGTTTGCTCATCACATAATGAAAAAAATATATGTTATAGGAAATATAGGAGGAACTCGTGGGATAAATAAATCCTATGATTTGAACTTATTGATATATATAGCGAATTTCGTCTGCGTCTTGAAATGGTGGACTTTTTCAGCCAGATTTCTGTCAGCGTCTTGCTAACCCGGCTACAGTATTATCAGGCGACATCACGCATGGATATTAATCAATAGGATACAAAGTCGCGTAAATACTCCAGGGATTCCTCCACACTTGCTGGAATCTGTCAACTCGGTACGTGTTGTAGGTGTTCTAAGCCTGGACGAACACTCACCTTTTTCCTTACCAGAAAGAAAATAGAGTTAGGCACTGACACGAATGTTTCGTAACCAAAACCTCCCAGTGCTTAGACATGAAGAATACTTGATGTTTGCTCATCACATAATGAAAAAAATATATGTTATAGGAAATATAGGAGGAACTCGTGGGATAAATAAATCCTATGATTTGAACTTATTGATATATATAGCGAATTTCGTCTGCGTCTTGAAATGGTGGACTTTTTCAGCCAGATTTCTGTCAGCGTCTTGCTAACCCGGCTACAGTATTATCAGGCGACATCACGCATGGATATTAATCAATAGGATACAAAGTCGCGTAAATACTCCAGGGATTCCTCCACACTTGCTGGAATCTGTCAACTCGGTACGTGTTGTAGGTGTTCTAAGCCTGGACGAACACTCACCTTTTTCCTTACCAGAAAGAAAATAGAGTTAGGCACTGACAGGAATGTTTCGTAACCAAAACCTCCCAGTGCTTAGACATGAAGAATACTTGATGTTTGCTCATCACATGATGAAAAAAATATATGTTATAGGAAATATAGGAGGAACTCGTGGGATAAATAAATCCTATGATTTGAACTTATTGATATATATAGTGAATTTCGTTAGCGTCTTGAAATGGTGGACTTTTTCAGCCAGATTTCTGTCAGCGTCTTGCCAACCTAGTTCTATTATCACTCGACATCACTCATGAATAATAGTTAATGGTATACAAAATCGGGAATATACACCAGGGATTCCTCCACGATTCTTGGAAATCTTACAACTTGATAGGATTGGGAGCTGTTTTAAGCCTCGACGAACACCCACCTTTTTCCTAATTAAAAAGAAAAATAGAAGTAGGCACAGCCACAATGTTTCGTACACCAAAAGCTCTCAGTGATAAGACATAATAAATACTTGATGTTTTAATATCAAATAATGAAAAAAACATATGTTATACAAAAGATAGGAGGAACACGTGGAATAAATAAAAAATCCTACGATTTAAAGTCATGGTATCTTTCAAGAATATATATATATAGCGAATTTCGTCTGCGTCTTGAAATGGTGGACTTTTTCAGCCAGATTTCTGTCAGCGTCTTGCTAACCCGGCTACAGTATTATCAGGCGACATCACGCATGGATATTAATCAATAGGATACAAAGTCGCGTAAATACTCCAGGGATTCCTCCACACTTGCTGGAATCTGTCAACTCGGTACGTGTTGTAGGTGTTCTAAGCCTGGACGAACACTCACCTTTTTCCTTACCAGAAAGAAAATAGAGTTAGGCACTGACACGAATGTTTCGTAACCAAAACCTCCCAGTGCTTAGACATGAAGAATACTTGATGTTTGCTCATCACATGATGAAAAAAATACATGTTATAGGAAATATAGGAGGAACTCGTGGGATAAATGAATCCTATGATTTGAACTTATTGATATATATAGCGAATTTCGTCTGCGTCTTGAAATGGTGGACTTTTTCAGCCAGATTTCTGTCAGCGTCTTGCCAACCTAGTACTATTATCACTCGACATCACTCATGAGTAACAGTTAATGGTATACAAAATCGGAAATATACACCAGGGATTCCTCCACGATTCTTGGAAATCTTACAACTTGATAGGATTGGGAGCTGTTTTAAGCCTCGACGAACACCCACCTTTTTCCTAATTAAAAAGAAAAATAGAAGTAGGCACAGCTACAATGTTTCGTACACCAAAAGCTCTCAGTGATAAGACATAATAAATACTTGATGTTTTAATATCAAATAATGAAAAAAACATATGTTATACAAAAGATAGGAGGAACAAGTGGAATAAATAAAAAATCCTACGATTTAAAGTCATGGTATCTTTTAAGAATATATATATATAGCGAATTTCGTCTGCGTCTTGAAATGGTGGACTTTTTCAGCCAGATTTCTGTCAGCGTCTTGCTAACCCGGCTAGAGTATTATCACGCGACATCACTCATCGATATTAATCAATAGGATACAAAGTCGCGTAAATACTCCAGGGATTCTTCCACACTTGCTGGAATCTGTCAACTCGGTACGTGTTGTAGGTGTTCTAAGCTTGGACGAACACTCACCTTTTTCCTTACCAGAAAGAAAATAGAGTTAGGCACTGACACGAATGTTTCGTAACCAAAACCTCCCAGTGCTTAGACATGAAGAATACTTGATGTTTGCTCATCACATAATGAAAAAAATATATGTTATAGGAAATATAGGAGGAACTCGTGGGATAAATAAATCCTATGATTTGAACTTATTGATATATATAGCGAATTTCGTCTGCGTCTTGAAATGGTGGACTTTTTCAGCCAGATTTCTGTCAGCGTCTTGCTAACCCGGCTACAGTATTATCAGGCGACATCACGCATGGATATTAATCAATAGGATACAAAGTCGCGTAAATACTCCAGGGATTCCTCCACACTTGCTGGAATCTGTCAACTCGGTACGTGTTGTAGGTGTTCTAAGCCTGGACGAACACTCACCTTTTTCCTTACCAGAAAGAAAATAGAGTTAGGCACTGACAGGAATGTTTCGTAACCAAAACCTCCCAGTGCTTAGACATGAAGAATACTTGATGTTTGCTCATCACATGATGAAAAAAATATATGTTATAGGAAATATAGGAGGAACTCGTGGGATAAATAAATCCTATGATTTGAACTTATTGATATATATAGTGAATTTCGTTAGCGTCTTGAAATGGTGGACTTTTTCAGCCAGATTTCTGTCAGCGTCTTGCCAACCTAGTTCTATTATCACTCGACATCACTCATGAATAATAGTTAATGGTATACAAAATCGGGAATATACACCAGGGATTCCTCCACGATTCTTGGAAATCTTACAACTTGATAGGATTGGGAGCTGTTTTAAGCCTCGACGAACACCCACCTTTTTCCTAATTAAAAAGAAAAATAGAAGTAGGCACAGCCACAATGTTTCGTACACCAAAAGCTCTCAGTGATAAGACATAATAAATACTTGATGTTTTAATATCAAATAATGAAAAAAACATATGTTATACAAAAGATAGGAGGAACACGTGGAATAAATAAAAAATCCTACGATTTAAAGTCATGGTATCTTTCAAGAATATATATATAGCGAATTTCGTCTGCGTCTTGAAATGGTGGACTTTTTCAGCCAGATTTCTGTCAGCGTCTTGCTAACCCGGCTACAGTATTATCAGGCGACATCACGCATGGATATTAATCAATAGGATACAAAGTCGCGTAAATACTCCAGGGATTCCTCCACACTTGCTGGAATCTGTCAACTCGGTACGTGTTGTAGGTGTTCTAAGCCTGGACGAACACTCACCTTTTTCCTTACCAGAAAGAAAATAGAGTTAGGCACTGACACGAATGTTTCGTAACCAAAACCTCCCAGTGCTTAGACATGAAGAATACTTGATGTTTGCTCATCACATGATGAAAAAAATACATGTTATAGGAAATATAGGAGGAACTCGTGGGATAAATGAATCCTATGATTTGAACTTATTGATATATATAGCGAATTTCGTCTGCGTCTTGAAATGGTGGACTTTTTCAGCCAGATTTCTGTCAGCGTCTTGCTAACCCGGCTACAGTATTATCAGGCGACATCACGCATGGATATTAATCAATAGGATACAAAGTCGCGTAAATACTCCAGGGATTCCTCCACACTTGCTGGAATCTGTCAACTCGGTACGTGTTGTAGGTGTTCTAAGCCTGGACGAACACTCACCTTTTTCCTTACCAGAAAGAAAATAGAGTTAGGCACTGACAGGAATGTTTCGTAACCAAAACCTCCCAGTGCTTAGACATGAAGAATACTTGATGTTTGCTCATCACATGATGAAAAAAATATATGTTATAGGAAATATAGGAGGAACTCGTGGGATAAATAAATCCTATGATTTGAACTTATTGATATATATAGTGAATTTCGTTAGCGTCTTGAAATGGTGGACTTTTTCAGCCAGATTTCTGTCAGCGTCTTGCCAACCTAGTTCTATTATCACTCGACATCACTCATGAATAATAGTTAATGGTATACAAAATCGGGAATATACACCAGGGATTCCTCCACGATTCTTGGAAATCTTACAACTTGATAGGATTGGGAGCTGTTTTAAGCCTCGACGAACACCCACCTTTTTCCTAATTAAAAAGAAAAATAGAAGTAGGCACAGCCACAATGTTTCGTACACCAAAAGCTCTCAGTGATAAGACATAATAAATACTTGATGTTTTAATATCAAATAATGAAAAAAACATATGTTATACAAAAGATAGGAGGAACACGTGGAATAAATAAAAAATCCTACGATTTAAAGTCATGGTATCTTTCAAGAATATATATATATAGCGAATTTCGTCTGCGTCTTGAAATGGTGGACTTTTTCAGCCAGATTTCTGTCAGCGTCTTGCTAACCCGGCTACAGTATTATCAGGCGACATCACGCATGGATATTAATCAATAGGATACAAAGTCGCGTAAATACTCCAGGGATTCCTCCACACTTGCTGGAATCTGTCAACTCGGTACGTGTTGTAGGTGTTCTAAGCCTGGACGAACACTCACCTTTTTCCTTACCAGAAAGAAAATAGAGTTAGGCACTGACACGAATGTTTCGTAACCAAAACCTCCCAGTGCTTAGACATGAAGAATACTTGATGTTTGCTCATCACATGATGAAAAAAATACATGTTATAGGAAATATAGGAGGAACTCGTGGGATAAATGAATCCTATGATTTGAACTTATTGATATATATAGCGAATTTCGTCTGCGTCTTGAAATGGTGGACTTTTTCAGCCAGATTTCTGTCAGCGTCTTGCTAACCCGGCTACAGTATTATCAGGCGACATCACGCATGGATATTAATCAATAGGATACAAAGTCGCGTAAATACTCCAGGGATTCCTCCACACTTGCTGGAATCTGTCAACTCGGTACGTGTTGTAGGTGTTCTAAGCCTGGACGAACACTCACCTTTTTCCTTACCAGAAAGAAAATAGAGTTAGGCACTGACAGGAATGTTTCGTAACCAAAACCTCCCAGTGCTTAGACATGAAGAATACTTGATGTTTGCTCATCACATGATGAAAAAAATATATGTTATAGGAAATATAGGAGGAACTCGTGGGATAAATAAATCCTATGATTTGAACTTATTGATATATATAGTGAATTTCGTTAGCGTCTTGAAATGGTGGACTTTTTCAGCCAGATTTCTGTCAGCGTCTTGCCAACCTAGTTCTATTATCACTCGACATCACTCATGAATAATAGTTAATGGTATACAAAATCGGGAATATACACCAGGGATTCCTCCACGATTCTTGGAAATCTTACAACTTGATAGGATTGGGAGCTGTTTTAAGCCTCGACGAACACCCACCTTTTTCCTAATTAAAAAGAAAAATAGAAGTAGGCACAGCCACAATGTTTCGTACACCAAAAGCTCTCAGTGATAAGACATAATAAATACTTGATGTTTTAATATCAAATAATGAAAAAAACATATGTTATACAAAAGATAGGAGGAACACGTGGAATAAATAAAAAATCCTACGATTTAAAGTCATGGTATCTTTCAAGAATATATATATATAGCGAATTTCGTCTGCGTCTTGAAATGGTGGACTTTTTCAGCCAGATTTCTGTCAGCGTCTTGCTAACCCGGCTACAGTATTATCAGGCGACATCACGCATGGATATTAATCAATAGGATACAAAGTCGCGTAAATACTCCAGGGATTCCTCCACACTTGCTGGAATCTGTCAACTCGGTACGTGTTGTAGGTGTTCTAAGCCTGGACGAACACTCACCTTTTTCCTTACCAGAAAGAAAATAGAGTTAGGCACTGACACGAATGTTTCGTAACCAAAACCTCCCAGTGCTTAGACATGAAGAATACTTGATGTTTGCTCATCACATGATGAAAAAAATACATGTTATAGGAAATATAGGAGGAACTCGTGGGATAAATGAATCCTATGATTTGAACTTATTGATATATATAGCGAATTTCGTCTGCGTCTTGAAATGGTGGACTTTTTCAGCCAGATTTCTGTCAGCGTCTTGCTAACCCGGCTACAGTATTATCAGGCGACATCACGCATGGATATTAATCAATAGGATACAAAGTCACGTAAATACTCCAGGGATTCCTCCACACTTGCTGGAATCTGTCAACTCGGTACGTGTTGTAGGTGTTCTAAGCCTGGACGAACACTCACCTTTTTCCTTACCAGAAAGAAAATAGAGTTAGGCACTGACACGAATGTTTCGTAACCAAAACCTCCCAGTGCTTAGACATGAAGAATACTTGATGTTTGCTCATCACATAATGAAAAAAATATATGTTATAGGAAATATAGGAGGAACTCGTGGGATAAATAAATCCTATGATTTGAACTTATTGATATATATAGCGAATTTCGTCTGCGTCTTGAAATGGTGGACTTTTTCAGCCAGATTTCTGTCAGCGTCTTGCTAACCCGGCTACAGTATTATCAGGCGACATCACGCATGGATATTAATCAATAGGATACAAAGTCGCGTAAATACTCCAGGGATTCCTCCACACTTGCTGGAATCTGTCAACTCGGTACGTGTTGTAGGTGTTCTAAGCCTGGACGAACACTCACCTTTTTCCTTACCAGAAAGAAAATAGAGTTAGGCACTGACACGAATGTTTCGTAACCAAAACCTCCCAGTGCTTAGACATGAAGAATACTTGATGTTTGCTCATCACATAATGAAAAAAATATATGTTATAGGAAATATAGGAGGAACTCGTGGGATAAATAAATCCTATGATTTGAACTTATTGATATATATAGCGAATTTCGTCTGCGTCTTGAAATGGTGGACTTTTTCAGCCAGATTTCTGTCAGCGTCTTGCTAACCCGGCTACAGTATTATCAGGCGACATCACGCATGGATATTAATCAATAGGATACAAAGTCGCGTAAATACTCCAGGGATTCCTCCACACTTGCTGGAATCTGTCAACTCGGTACGTGTTGTAGGTGTTCTAAGCCTGGACGAACACTCACCTTTTTCCTTACCAGAAAGAAAATAGAGTTAGGCACTGACACGAATGTTTCGTAACCAAAACCTCCCAGTGCTTAGACATGAAGAATACTTGATGTTTGCTCATCACATAATGAAAAAAATATATGTTATGGGAAATATAGGAGGAACTCGTGGGATAAATAAATCCTATGATTTGAACTTATTGATATATATAGTGAATTTCGTTAGCGTCTTGAAATGGTGGACTTTTTCAGCCAGATTTCTGTCAGCGTCTTGCCAACCTAGTTCTATTATCACTCGACATCACTCATGAATAATAGTTAATGGTATAAAAAATCGGGAATATACACCAGGGATTCCTCCACGATTCTTGGAAATCTTACAACTTGATAGGATTGGGAGCTGTTTTAAGCCTCGACGAACACCCACCTTTTTCCTAATTAAAAAGAAAAATAGAAGTAGGCACAGCCACAATGTTTCGTACACCAAAAGCTCTCAGTGATAAGACATAATAAATACTTGATGTTTTAATATCAAATAATGAAAAAAACATATGTTATACAAAAGATAGGAGGAACACGTGGAATAAATAAAAAATCCTACGATTTAAAGTCATGGTATCTTTCAAGAATATATATATATAGCGAATTTCGTCTGCGTCTTGAAATGGTGGACTTTTTCAGCCAGATTTCTGTCAGCGTCTTGCTAACCCGGCTAGAGTATTATCAGGCGACATCACGCATGGATATTAATCAATAGGATACAAAGTCGCGTAAATACTCCAGGGATTCCTCCACACTTGCTGGAATCTGTCAACTCGGTACGTGTTGTAGGTGTTCTAAGCCTGGACGAACACTCACCTTTTTCCTTACCAGAAAGAAAATAGAGTTAGGCACTGACACGAATGTTTCGTAACCAAAACCTCCCAGTGCTTAGACATGAAGAATACTTGATGTTTGCTCATCACATAATGAAAAAAATATATGTTATAGGAAATATAGGAGGAACTCGTGGGATAAATAAATCCTATGATTTGAACTTATTGATATATATAGCGAATTTCGTCTGCGTCTTGAAATGGTGGACTTTTTCAGCCAGATTTCTGTCAGCGTCTTGCTAACCCGGCTACAGTATTATCAGGCGACATCACGCATGGATATTAATCAATAGGATACAAAGTCGCGTAAATACTCCAGGGATTCCTCCACACTTGCTGGAATCTGTCAACTCGGTACGTGTTGTAGGTGTTCTAAGCCTGGACGAACACTCACCTTTTTCCTTACCAGAAAGAAAATAGAGTTAGGCACTGACACGAATGTTTCGTAACCAAAACCTCCCAGTGCTTAGACATGAAGAATACTTGATGTTTGCTCATCACATGATGAAAAAAATACATGTTATAGGAAATATAGGAGGAACTCGTGGGATAAATGAATCCTATGATTTGAACTTATTGATATATATAGCGAATTTCGTCTGCGTCTTGAAATGGTGGACTTTTTCAGCCAGATTTCTGTCAGCGTCTTGCTAACCCGGCTACAGTATTATCAGGCGACATCACGCATGGATATTAATCAATAGGATACAAAGTCACGTAAATACTCCAGGGATTCCTCCACACTTGCTGGAATCTGTCAACTCGGTACGTGTTGTAGGTGTTCTAAGCCTGGACGAACACTCACCTTTTTCCTTACCAGAAAGAAAATAGAGTTAGGCACTGACACGAATGTTTCGTAACCAAAACCTCCCAGTGCTTAGACATGAAGAATACTTGATGTTTGCTCATCACATAATGAAAAAAATATATGTTATAGGAAATATAGGAGGAACTCGTGGGATAAATAAATCCTATGATTTGAACTTATTGATATATATAGCGAATTTCGTCTGCGTCTTGAAATGGTGGACTTTTTCAGCCAGATTTCTGTCAGCGTCTTGCTAACCCGGCTACAGTATTATCAGGCGACATCACGCATGGATATTAATCAATAGGATACAAAGTCGCGTAAATACTCCAGGGATTCCTCCACACTTGCTGGAATCTGTCAACTCGGTACGTGCTGTAGGTGTTCTAAGCCTGGACGAACACTCACCTTTTTCCTTACCAGAAAGAAAATAGAGTTAGGCACTGACACGAATGTTTCGTAACCAAAACCTCCCAGTGCTTAGACATGAAGAATACTTGATGTTTGCTCATCACATGATGAAAAAAATATATGTTATAGGAAATATAGGAGGAACTCGTGGGATAAATGAATCCTATGATTTGAACTTATTGATATATATAGCGAATTTCGTCTGCGTCTTGAAATGGTGGACTTTTTCAGCCAGATTTCTGTCAGCGTCTTGCTAACCCGGCTAGAGTATTATCACGCGACATCACTCATCGATATTAATCAATAGGATACAAAGTCGCGTAAATACTCCAGGGATTCTTCCACACTTGCTGGAATCTGTCAACTCGGTACGTGTTGTAGGTGTTCTAAGCTTGGACGAACACTCACCTTTTTCCTTACCAGAAAGAAAATAGAGTTAGGCACTGACACGAATGTTTCGTAACCAAAACCTCCCAGTGCTTAGACATGAAGAATACTTGATGTTTGCTCATCACATAATGAAAAAAATATATGTTATAGGAAATATAGGAGGAACTCGTGGGATAAATAAATCCTATGATTTGAACTTATTGATATATATAGCGAATTTCGTCTGCGTCTTGAAATGGTGGACTTTTTCAGCCAGATTTCTGTCAGCGTCTTGCCAACCTAGTTCTATTATCACTCGACATCACTCATGAATAATAGTTAATGGTATACAAAATCGGGAATATACACCAGGGATTCCTCCACGATTCTTGGAAATCTTACAACTTGATAGGATTGGGAGCTGTTTTAAGCCTCGACGAACACCCACCTTTTTCCTAATTAAAAAGAAAAATAGAAGTAGGCACAGCCACAATGTTTCGTACACCAAAAGCTCTCAGTGATAAGACATAATAAATACTTGATGTTTTAATATCAAATAATGAAAAAAACATATGTTATACAAAAGATAGGAGGAACACGTGGAATAAATAAAAAATCCTACGATTTAAAGTCATGGTATCTTTCAAGAATATATATATATAGCGAATTTCGTCTGCGTCTTGAAATGGTGGACTTTTTCAGCCAGATTTCTGTCAGTGTCTTGCTAACCCGGCTAGAGTATTATCAGGCGACATCACGCATGGATATTAATCAATAGGATACAAAGTCGCGTAAATACTCCAGGGATTCCTCCACACTTGCTGGAATCTGTCAACTCGGTACGTGTTGTAGGTGTTCTAAGCCTGGACGAACACTCACCTTTTTCCTTACCAGAAAGAAAATAGAGTTAGGCACTGACACGAATGTTTCGTAACCAAAACCTTCCAGTGCTTAGACATGAAGAATACTTGATGTTTGCTCATCACATAATGAAAAAAATATATGTTATAGGAAATATAGGAGGAACTCGTGGGATAAATAAATCCTATGATTTGAACTTATTGATATATATAGCGAATTTCGTCTGCGTCTTGAAATGGTGGACTTTTTCAGCCAGATTTCTGTCAGCGTCTTGCTAACCCGGCTACAGTATTATCAGGCGACATCACGCATGGATATTAATCAATAGGATACAAAGTCGCGTAAATACTCCAGGGATTCCTCCACACTTGCTGGAATCTGTCAACTCGGTACGTGTTGTAGGTGTTCTAAGCCTGGACGAACACTCACCTTTTTCCTTACCAGAAAGAAAATAGAGTTAGGCACTGACACGAATGTTTCGTAACCAAAACCTCCCAGTGCTTAGACATGAAGAATACTTGATGTTTGCTCATCACATAATGAAAAAAATATATGTTATAGGAAATATAGGAGGAACTCGTGGGATAAATAAATCCTATGATTTGAACTTATTGATATATATAGCGAATTTCGTCTGCGTCTTGAAATGGTGGACTTTTTCAGCCAGATTTCTGTCAGCGTCTTGCTAACCCGGCTACAGTATTATCAGGCGACATCACGCATGGATATTAATCAATAGGATACAAAGTCGCGTAAATACTCCAGGGATTCCTCCACACTTGCTGGAATCTGTCAACTCGGTACGTGTTGTAGGTGTTCTAAGCCTGGACGAACACTCACCTTTTTCCTTACCAGAAAGAAAATAGAGTTAGGCACTGACACGAATGTTTAGTAACCAAAACCTCCCAGTGCTTAGACATGAAGAATACTTGATGTTTGCTCATCACATAATGAAAAAAATATATGTTATAGGAAATATAGGAGGAACTCGTGGGATAAATAAATCCTATGATTTGAACTTATTGATATATATAGTGAATTTCGTTAGCGTCTTGAAATGGTGGACTTTTTCAGCCAGATTTCTGTCAGCGTCTTGCCAACCTAGTTCTATTATCACTCGACATCACTCATGAATAATAGTTAATGGTATACAAAATCGGGAATATACACCAGGGATTCCTCCACGATTCTTGGAAATCTTACAACTTGATAGGATTGGGAGCTGTTTTAAGCCTCGACGAACACCCACCTTTTTCCTAATTAAAAAGAAAAATAGAAGTAGGCACAGCCACAATGTTTCGTACACCAAAAGCTCTCAGTGATAAGACATAATAAATACTTGATGTTTTAATATCAAATAATGAAAAAAACATATGTTATACAAAAGATAGGAGGAACACGTGGAATAAATAAAAAATCCTACGATTTAAAGTCATGGTATCTTTCAAGAATATATATATATAGCGAATTTCGTCTGCGTCTTGAAATGGTGGACTTTTTCAGCCAGATTTCTGTCAGCGTCTTGCTAACCCGGCTACAGTATTATCAGGCGACATCACGCATGGATATTAATCAATAGGATACAAAGTCGCGTAAATACTCCAGGGATTCCTCCACACTTGCTGGAATCTGTCAACTCGGTACGTGTTGTAGGTGTTCTAAGCCTGGACGAACACTCACCTTTTTCCTTACCAGAAAGAAAATAGAGTTAGGCACTGACACGAATGTTTCGTAACCAAAACCTCCCAGTGCTTAGACATGAAGAATACTTGATGTTTGCTCATCACATAATGAAAAAAATATATGTTATAGGAAATATAGGAGGAACTCGTGGGATAAATAAATCCTATGATTTGAACTTATTGATATATATAGCGAATTTCGTCTGCGTCTTGAAATGGTGGACTTTTTCAGCCAGATTTCTGTCAGCGTCTTGCTAACCCGGCTACAGTATTATCAGGCGACATCACGCATGGATATTAATCAATAGGATACAAAGTCGCGTAAATACTCCAGGGATTCCTCCACACTTGCTGGAATCTGTCAACTCGGTACGTGTTGTAGGTGTTCTAAGCCTGGACGAACACTCACCTTTTTCCTTACCAGAAAGAAAATAGAGTTAGGCACTGACACGAATGTTTAGTAACCAAAACCTCCCAGTGCTTAGACATGAAGAATACTTGATGTTTGCTCATCACATAATGAAAAAAATATATGTTATAGGAAATATAGGAGGAACTCGTGGGATAAATAAATCCTATGATTTGAACTTATTGATATATATAGTGAATTTCGTTAGCGTCTTGAAATGGTGGACTTTTTCAGCCAGATTTCTGTCAGCGTCTTGCCAACCTAGTTCTATTATCACTCGACATCACTCATGAATAATAGTTAATGGTATACAAAATCGGGAATATACACCAGGGATTCCTCCACGATTCTTGGAAATCTTACAACTTGATAGGATTGGGAGCTGTTTTAAGCCTCGACGAACACCCACCTTTTTCCTAATTAAAAAGAAAAATAGAAGTAGGCACAGCCACAATGTTTCGTACACCAAAAGCTCTCAGTGATAAGACATAATAAATACTTGATGTTTTAATATCAAATAATGAAAAAAACATATGTTATACAAAAGATAGGAGGAACACGTGGAATAAATAAAAAATCCTACGATTTAAAGTCATGGTATCTTTCAAGAATATATATATATAGCGAATTTCGTCTGCGTCTTGAAATGGTGGACTTTTTCAGCCAGATTTCTGTCAGCGTCTTGCTAACCCGGCTACAGTATTATCAGGCGACATCACGCATGGATATTAATCAATAGGATACGAAGTCGCGTAAATACTCCAGGGATTCCTCCACACTTGCTGGAATCTGTCAACTCGGTACGTGTTGTAGGTGTTCTAAGCCTGGACGAACACTCACCTTTTTCCTTACCAGAAAGAAAATAGAGTTAGGCACTGACACGAATGTTTCGTAACCAAAACCTCCCAGTGCTTAGACATGAAGAATACTTGATGTTTGCTCATCACATGATGAAAAAAATATATGTTATAGGAAATATAGGAGGAACTCGTGGGATAAATGAATCCTATGATTTGAACTTATTGATATATATAGCGAATTTCGTCTGCGTCTTGAAATGGTGGACTTTTTCAGCCAGATTTCTGTCAGCGTCTTGCTAACCCGGCTACAGTATTATCAGGCGACATCACGCATGGATATTAATCAATAGGATACAAAGTCACGTAAATACTCCAGGGATTCCTCCACACTTGCTGGAATCTGTCAACTCGGTACGTGTTGTAGGTGTTCTAAGCCTGGACGAACACTCACCTTTTTCCTTACCAGAAAGAAAATAGAGTTAGGCACTGACACGAATGTTTCGTAACCAAAACCTCCCAGTGCTTAGACATGAAGAATACTTGATGTTTGCTCATCACATGATGAAAAAAATACATGTTATAGGAAATATAGGAGGAACTCGTGGGATAAATGAATCCTATGATTTGAACTTATTGATATATATAGCGAATTTCGTCTGCGTCTTGAAATGGTGGACTTTTTCAGCCAGATTTCTGTCAGCGTCTTGCTAACCCGGCTACAGTATTATCAGGCGACATCACTCATCGATATTAATCAATAGGATACAAAGTCGCGTAAATACTCCAGGGATTCCTCCACACTTGCTGGAATCTGTCAACTCGGTACGTGTTGTAGGTGTTCTAAGCCTGGACGAACACTCACCTTTTTCCTTACCAGAAAGAAAATAGAGTTAGGCACTGACACGAATGTTTCGTAACCAAAACCTCCCAGTGCTTAGACATGAAGAATACTTGATGTTTGCTCATCACATGATGAAAAAAATATATGTTATAGGAAATATAGGAGGAACTCGTGGGATAAATAAATCCTATGATTTGAACTTATTGATATATATAGTGAATTTCGTTAGCGTCTTGAAATGGTGGACTTTTTCAGCCAGATTTCTGTCAGCGTCTTGCCAACCTAGTTCTATTATCACTCGACATCACTCATGAATAATAGTTAATGGTATACAAAATCGGGAATATACACCAGGGATTCCTCCACGATTCTTGGAAATCTTACAACTTGATAGGATTGGGAGCTGTTTTAAGCCTCGACGAACACCCACCTTTTTCCTAATTAAAAAGAAAAATAGAAGTAGGCACAGCCACAATGTTTCGTACACCAAAAGCTCTCAGTGATAAGACATAATAAATACTTGATGTTTTAATATCAAATAATGAAAAAAACATATGTTATACAAAAGATAGGAGGAACACGTGGAATAAATAAAAAATCCTACGATTTAAAGTCATGGTATCTTTCAAGAATATATATATATAGCGAATTTCGTCTGCGTCTTGAAATGGTGGACTTTTTCAGCCAGATTTCTGTCAGCGTCTTGCTAACCCGGCTACAGTATTATCAGGCGACATCACGCATGGATATTAATCAATAGGATACAAAGTCGCGTAAATACTCCAGGGATTCCTCCACACTTGCTGGAATCTGTCAACTCGGTACGTGTTGTAGGTGTTCTAAGCCTGGACGAACACTCACCTTTTTCCTTACCAGAAAGAAAATAGAGTTAGGCACTGACAGGAATGTTTCGTAACCAAAACCTCCCAGTGCTTAGACATGAAGAATACTTGATGTTTGCTCATCACATGATGAAAAAAATATATGTTATAGGAAATATAGGAGGAACTCGTGGGATAAATAAATCCTATGATTTGAACTTATTGATATATATAGTGAATTTCGTTAGCGTCTTGAAATGGTGGACTTTTTCAGCCAGATTTCTGTCAGCGTCTTGCCAACCTAGTTCTATTATCACTCGACATCACTCATGAATAATAGTTAATGGTATACAAAATCGGGAATATACACCAGGGATTCCTCCACGATTCTTGGAAATCTTACAACTTGATAGGATTGGGAGCTGTTTTAAGCCTCGACGAACACCCACCTTTTTCCTAATTAAAAAGAAAAATAGAAGTAGGCACAGCCACAATGTTTCGTACACCAAAAGCTCTCAGTGATAAGACATAATAAATACTTGATGTTTTAATATCAAATAATGAAAAAAACATATGTTATACAAAAGATAGGAGGAACACGTGGAATAAATAAAAAATCCTACGATTTAAAGTCATGGTATCTTTCAAGAATATATATATATAGCGAATTTCGTCTGCGTCTTGAAATGGTGGACTTTTTCAGCCAGATTTCTGTCAGCGTCTTGCTAACCCGGCTACAGTATTATCAGGCGACATCACGCATGGATATTAATCAATAGGATACAAAGATCGCGTAAATACTCCAGGGATTCCTCCACACTTGCTGGAATCTGTCAACTCGGTACGTGTTGTAGGTGTTCTAAGCCTGGACGAACACTCACCTTTTTCCTTACCAGAAAGAAAATAGAGTTAGGCACTGACACGAATGTTTCGTAACCAAAACCTCCCAGTGCTTAGACATGAAGAATACTTGATGTTTGCTCATCACATGATGAAAAAAATACATGTTATAGGAAATATAGGAGGAACTCGTGGGATAAATGAATCCTATGATTTGAACTTATTGATATATATAGCGAATTTCGTCTGCGTCTTGAAATGGTGGACTTTTTCAGCCAGATTTCTGTCAGCGTCTTGCTAACCCGGCTACAGTATTATCAGGCGACATCACGCATGGATATTAATCAATAGGATACAAAGTCACGTAAATACTCCAGGGATTCCTCCACACTTGCTGGAATCTGTCAACTCGGTACGTGTTGTAGGTGTTCTAAGCTTGGACGAACACTCACCTTTTTCCTTACCAGAAAGAAAATAGAGTTAGGCACTGACACGAATGTTTCGTAACCAAAACCTCCCAGTGCTTAGACATGAAGAATACTTGATGTTTGCTCATCACATAATGAAAAAAATATATGTTATAGGAAATATAGGAGGAACTCGTGGGATAAATAAATCCTATGATTTGAACTTATTGATATATATAGCGAATTTCGTCTGCGTCTTGAAATGGTGGACTTTTTCAGCCAGATTTCTGTCAGCGTCTTGCTAACCCGGCTACAGTATTATCAGGCGACATCACGCATGGATATTAATCAATAGGATACAAAGTCGCGTAAATACTCCAGGGATTCCTCCACACTTGCTGGAATCTGTCAACTCGGTACGTGTTGTAGGTGTTCTAAGCCTGGACGAACACTCACCTTTTTCCTTACCAGAAAGAAAATAGAGTTAGGCACTGACACGAATGTTTAGTAACCAAAACCTCCCAGTGCTTAGACATGAAGAATACTTGATGTTTGCTCATCACATAATGAAAAAAATATATGTTATAGGAAATATAGGAGGAACTCGTGGGATAAATAAATCCTATGATCCACACTTGCTGGAATCTGTCAACTCGGTACGTGTTGTAGGTGTTCTAAGCCTGGACGAACACTCACCTTTTTCCTTACCAGAAAGAAAATAGAGTTAGGCACTGACACGAATGTTTCGTAACCAAAACCTCCCAGTGCTTAGACATGAAGAATACTTGATGTTTGCTCATCACATAATGAAAAAAATATATGTTATGGGAAATATAGGAGGAACTCGTGGGATAAATAAATCCTATGATTTGAACTTATTGATATATATAGCGAATTTCGTCTGCGTCTTGAAATGGTGGACTTTTTCAGCCAGATTTCTGTCAGCGTCTTGCTAACCCGGCTACAGTATTATCAGGCGACATCACGCATGGATATTAATCAATAGGATACAAAGTCGCGTAAATACTCCAGGGATTCCTCCACACTTGCTGGAATCTGTCAACTCGGTACGTGTTGTAGGTGTTCTAAGCCTGGACGAACACTCACCTTTTTCCTTACCAGAAAGAAAATAGAGTTAGGCACTGACACGAATGTTTCGTAACCAAAACCTCCCAGTGCTTAGACATGAAGAATACTTGATGTTTGCTCATCACATAATGAAAAAAATATATGTTATAGGAAATATAGGAGGAACTCGTGGGATAAATAAATCCTATGATTTGAACTTATTGATATATATAGCGAATTTCGTCTGCGTCTTGAAATGGTGGACTTTTTCAGCCAGATTTCTGTCAGCGTTCTAACCCCGGCTACAGTATTATCAGGCGACATCACGCATGGATATTAATCAATAGGATACAAAGTCGCGTAAATACTCCAGGGATTCCTCCACACTTGCTGGAATCTGTCAACTCGGTACGTGTTGTAGGTGTTCTAAGCCTGGACGAACACTCACCTTTTTCCTTACCAGAAAGAAAATAGAGTTAGGCACTGACACGAATGTTTCGTAACCAAAACCTCCCAGTGCTTAGACATGAAGAATACTTGATGTTTGCTCATCACATAATGAAAAAAATATATGTTATGGGAAATATAGGAGGAACTCGTGGGATAAATAAATCCTATGATTTGAACTTATTGATATATATAGCGAATTTCGTCTGCGTCTTGAAATGGTGGACTTTTTCAGCCAGATTTCTGTCAGCGTCTTGCCAACCTAGTTCTATTATCACTCGACATCACTCATGAATAATAGTTAATGGTATACAAAATCGGGAATATACACCAGGGATTCCTCCACGATTCTTGGAAATCTTACAACTTGATAGGATTGGGAGCTGTTTTAAGCCTCGACGAACACCCACCTTTTTCCTAATTAAAAAGAAAAATAGAAGTAGGCACAGCCACAATGTTTCGTACACCAAAAGCTCTCAGTGATAAGACATAATAAATACTTGATGTTTTAATATCAAATAATGAAAAAAACATATGTTATACAAAAGATAGGAGGAACACGTGGAATAAATAAAAAATCCTACGATTTAAAGTCATGGTATCTTTCAAGAATATATATATATAGCGAATTTCGTCTGCGTCTTGAAATGGTGGACTTTTTCAGCCAGATTTCTGTCAGCGTCTTGCTAACCCGGCTAGAGTATTATCACGCGACATCACTCATCGATATTAATCAATAGGATACAAAGTCGCGTAAATACTCCAGGGATTCTTCCACACTTGCTGGAATCTGTCAACTCGGTACGTGTTGTAGGTGTTCTAAGCCTGGACGAACACTCACCTTTTTCCTTACCAGAAAGAAAATAGAGTTAGGCACTGACACGAATGTTTCGTAACCAAAACCTCCCAGTGCTTAGACATGAAGAATACTTGATGTTTGCTCATCACATAATGAAAAAATATATGTTATAGGAAATATAGGAGGAACTCGTGGGATAAATAAATCCTATGATTTGAACTTATTGATATATATAGCGAATTTCGTCTGCGTCTTGAAATGGTGGACTTTTTCAGCCAGATTTCTGTCAGCGTCTTAAAGAAAATAGAGTTAGGCACTGACACGAATGTTTCGTAACCAAAACCTCCCAGTGCTTAGACATGAAGAATACTTGATGTTTGCTCATCACATAATGAAAAAAATATATGTTATGGGAAATATAGGAGGAACTCGTGGGATAAATGAATCCTATGATTTGAACTTATTGATATATATAGCGAATTTCGTCTGCGTCTTGAAATGGTGGACTTTTTCAGCCAGATTTCTGTCAGCGTCTTGCCAACCTAGTACTATTATCAGGCGACATCACGCATGGATAATAATCAATAGGATACAAAGTCGCGTAAATACTCCAGGGATTCCTCCCACGATTCTTGGAAATCTTACAACTTGATAGGATTGGGAGCTGTTTTAAGCCTCGACGAACACCCACTTTTTTCCTTATTAAAAAGAAAAATAGATGTAGGCACTGCCACAATGTTTCGTACACCAAAAGCTCTCAGTGATAAGACATAAAGAATACTTGATGTTTTAATATCAAATAATGAAAAAAACATATGTTATACAAAAGATAGGAGGAACACGTGGAATAAATAAAAAATCCTACGATTTAAAGTTATGGTATCTTTTAAGAATATATATACATAGCGAATTTCGTCTGCGTCTTGAAATGGTGGACTTTTTCAGCCAGATTTCTGTCAGCGTCTTGCTAACCCGGCTAGAGTATTATCAGGCGACATCACGCATGGATATTAATCAATAGGATACAAAGTCGCGTAAATACTCCAGGGATTCCTCCACACTTGCTGGAATCTTACAACTTGATAGGATTGGGAGCTGTTTTAAGCCTCGACGAACACTCACCTTTTTCCTTACCAGAAAGAAAATAGAGTTAGGCACTGACACGAATGTTTAGTAACCAAAACCTCCAGTGCTTAGACATGAAGAATACTTGATGTTTGCTCATCACATAATGAAAAAAATATATGTTATAGGAAATATAGGAGGAACTCGTGGGATAAATAAATCCTATGATTTGAACTTATTGATATATATAGCGAATTTCGTCTGCGTCTTGAAATGGTGGACTTTTTCAGCCAGATTTCTGTCAGTGTCTTGCCAACCTAGTTCTATTATCACTCGACATCACTCATGAATAATAGTTAATGGTATAAAAAATCGGGAATATACACCAGGGATTCCTCCACGATTCTTGGAAATCTTACAACTTGATAGGATTGGGAGCTGTTTTAAGCCTCGACGAACACCCACCTTTTTCCTAATTAAAAAGAAAAATAGAAGTAGGCACAGCCACAATGTTTCGTACACCAAAAGCTCTCAGTGATAAGACATAATAAATACTTGATGTTTTAATATCAAATAATGAAAAAAACATATGTTATACAAAAGATAGGAGGAACACGTGGAATAAATAAAAAATCCTACGATTTAAAGTCATGGTATCTTTCAAGAATATATATATAGCGAATTTCGTCTGCGTCTTGAAATGGTGGACTTTTTCAGCCAGATTTCTGTCAGCGTCTTGCCAACCTAGTACTATTATCAGGCGACATCACGCATGGATAATAATCAATAGGATACAAAGTCGCGTAAATACTCCAGGGATTCCTCCACACTTGCTGGAATCTGTCAACTCGGTACGTGTTGTAGGTGTTCTAAGCCTGGACGAACACTCACCTTTTTCCTTACCAGAAAGAAAATAGAGTTAGGCACTGACACGAATGTTTAGTAACCAAAACCTCCCAGTGCTTAGACATGAAGAATACTTGATGTTTGCTCATCACATAATGAAAAAATATATGTTATAGGAAATATAGGAGGAACTCGTGGGATAAATAAATCCTATGATTTGAACTTATTGATATATATAGTGAATTTCGTCTGCGTCTTGAAATGGTGGACTTTTCAGCCAGATTTCTGTCAGCGTCTTGCCAACCTAGTACTATTATCACTCGACATCACTCATGAGTAACAGTTAATGGTATACAAAATCGAATATACACCAGGGATTCTCCACGATTCTTGGAAATCTTACAACTTGATAGGATTGGGAGCTGTTTTAAGCCTCGACGAACACCCACCTTTTTCCTAATTAAAAAGAAAAAAAGAAGTAGGCACAGCCACAATGTTTCGTACACCAAAAGCTCTCAGTGATAAGACATAAAAAATACTTGATGTTTTAATATCAAATAATGAAAAAAACATATGTTATACAAAAGATAGGAGGAACACGTGGAATAAATAAAAAATCCTACGATTTAAAGTCATGGTATCTTTCAAGAATATATATATAGCGAATTTCGTCTGCGTCTTGAAATGGTGGACTTTTTCAGCCAGATTTCTGTCAGCGTCTTGCTAACCCGGCTAGAGTATTATCAGGCGACATCACGCATGGATATTAATCAATAGGATACAAAGTCGCGTAAATACTCCAGGGATTCCTCCACACTTGCTGGAATCTGTCAACTCGGTACGTGTTGTAGGTGTTCTAAGCCTGACGAACACTCACCTTTTTCTTTACCAGAAAGAAAATAGAGTTAGGCACTGACACGAATGTTTCGTAACCAAAACCTCCCAGTGCTTAGACATGAAGAATACTTGATGTTTGCTCATCACATAATGAAAAAAATATATGTTATAGGAAATATAGGAGGAACTCGTGGGATAAATAAATCCTATGATTTGAACTTATTGATATATATAGCGAATTTCGTCTGCGTCTTGAAATGGTGGACTTTTTCAGCCAGATTTCTGTCAGCGTCTTGCTAACCCGGCTACAGTATTATCAGGCGACATCACGCATGGATATTAATCAATAGGATACAAAGTCGCGTAAATACTCCAGGGATTCCTCCATACTTGCTGGAATCTGTCAACTCGGTACGTGTTGTAGGTGTTCTAAGCCTGGACGACTCACCTTTTTCCTTACCAGAAAGAAAATAGAGTTAGGCACTGACAGGAATGTTTCGTAACCAAAACCTCCCAGTGCTTAGACATGAAGAATACTTGATGTTTGCTCATCACATGATGAAAAAATATATGTTATGGGAAATATAGGAGGAACTCGTGGGATAAATGAATCCTATGATTTGAACTTATTGATATATATAGCGAATTTCGTCTGCGTCTTGAAATGGTGGACTTTTTCAGCCAGATTTCTGTCAGCGTCTTGCCAACCTAGTTCTATTATCACTCGACATCACTCATGAATAATAGTTAATGGTATACAAAATCGGGAATATACACCAGGGATTCCTCCACGATTCTTGGAAATCTTACAACTTGATAGGATTGGGAGCTGTTTTAAGCCTCGACGAACACCCACCTTTTTCCTAATTAAAAAGAAAAATAGAAGTAGGCACAGCCACAATGTTTCGTACACCAAAAGCTCTCAGTGATAAGACATAATAAATACTTGATGTTTTAATATCAAATAATGAAAAAAACATATGTTATACAAAAGATAGGAGGAACACGTGGAATAAATAAAAAATCCTACGATTTAAAGTCATGGTATCTTTCAAGAATATATATATATAGCGAATTTCGTCTGCGTCTTGAAATGGTGGACTTTTTCAGCCAGATTTCTGTCAGCGTCTTGCTAACCCGGCTAGAGTATTATCACGCGACATCACGCATGGATATTAATCAATAGGATACAAAGTCGCGTAAATACTCCAGGGATTCCTCCACACTTGCTGGAATCTGTCAACTCGGTACGTGTTGTAGGTGTTCTAAGCCTGGACGAACACTCACCTTTTTCCTTACCAGAAAGAAAATAGAGTTAGGCACTGACACGAATGTTTCGTAACCAAAACCTCCCAGTGCTTAGACATGAAGAATACTTGATGTTTGCTCATCACATAATGAAAAAAATATATGTTATAGGAAATATAGGAGGAACTCGTGGGATAAATAAATCCTATGATTTTAACTTATTGATATATATAGCGAATTTCGTCTGCGTCTTGAAATGGTGGACTTTTTCAGCCAGATTTCTGTCAGCGTCTTGCTAACCCGGCTACAGTATTATCAGGCGACATCACGCATGGATATTAATCAATAGGATACAAAGTCGCGTAAATGCTCCAGGGATTCCTCCACACTTGCTGGAATCTGTCAACTCGGTACGTGTTGTAGGTGTTCTAAGCCTGGACGAACACTCACCTTTTTCCTTACCAGAAAGAAAATAGAGTTAGGCACTGACACGAATGTTTAGTAACCAAAACCTCCCAGTGCTTAGACATGAAGAATACTTGATGTTTGCTCATCACATAATGAAAAAAATATATGTTATGGGAAATATAGGAGGAACTCGTGGGATAAATAAATCCTATGATTTGAACTTATTGATATATATAGTGAATTTCGTCTGCGTCTTGAAATGGTGGACTTTTTCAGCCAGATTTCTGTCAGCGTCTTGCCAACCTAGTTCTATTATCACTCGACATCACTCATGAATAATAGTTAATGGTATACAAAATCGGGAATATACACCAGGGATTCCTCCACGATTCTTGGAAATCTTACAACTTGATAGGATTGGGAGCTGTTTTAAGCCTCGACGAACACCCACCTTTTTCCTAATTAAAAAGAAAAATAGAAGTAGGCACAGCCACAATGTTTCGTACACCAAAAGCTCTCAGTGATAAGACATAATAAATACTTGATGTTTTAATATCAAATAATGAAAAAAACATATGTTATACAAAAGATAGGAGGAACACGTGGAATAAATAAAAAATCCTACGATTTAAAGTCATGGTATCTTTCAAGAATATATATATATAGCGAATTTCGTCTGCGTCTTGAAATGGTGGACTTTTTCAGCCAGATTTCTGTCAGCGTCTTGCTAACCCGGCTAGAGTATTATCAGGCGACATCACGCATGGATATTAATCAATAGGATACAAAGTCGCGTAAATACTCCAGGGATTCCTCCACACTTGCTGGAATCTGTCAACTCGGTACGTGTTGTAGGTGTTCTAAGCCTGGACGAACACTCACCTTTTTCCTTACCAGAAAGAAAATAGAGTTAGGCACTGACACGAATGTTTCGTAACCAAAACCTCCCAGTGCTTAGACATGAAGAATACTTGATGTTTGCTCATCACATAATGAAAAAAATATATGTTATAGGAAATATAGGAGGAACTCGTGGGATAAATAAATCCTATGATTTGAACTTATTGATATATATAGCGAATTTCGTCTGCGTCTTGAAATGGTGGACTTTTTCAGCCAGATTTCTGTCAGCGTCTTGCTAACCCGGCTACAGTATTATCAGGCGACATCACGCATGGATATTAATCAATAGGATACAAAGTCGCGTAAATACTCCAGGGATTCCTCCACACTTGCTGGAATCTGTCAACTCGGTACGTGTTGTAGGTGTTCTAAGCCTGGACGAACACTCACCTTTTTCCTTACCAGAAAGAAAATAGAGTTAGGCACTGACACGAATGTTTCGTAACCAAAACCTCCCAGTGCTTAGACATGAAGAATACTTGATGTTTGCTCATCACATGATGAAAAAAATATATGTTATGGGAAATATAGGAGGAACTCGTGGGATAAATAAATCCTATGATTTGAACTTATTGATATATATAGCGAATTTCGTCTGCGTCTTGAAATGGTGGACTTTTTCAGCCAGATTTCTGTCAGCGTCTTGCTAACCCGGCTACAGTATTATCAGGCGACATCACGCATGGATATTAATCAATAGGATACAAAGTCGCGTAAATACTCCAGGGATTCCTCCACACTTGCTGGAATCTGTCAACTCGGTACGTGTTGTAGGTGTTCTAAGCCTGGACGAACACTCACCTTTTTCCTTACCAGAAAGAAAATAGAGTTAGGCACTGACACGAATGTTTAGTAACCAAAACCTCCCAGTGCTTAGACATGAAGAATACTTGATGTTTGCTCATCACATAATGAAAAAAATATATGTTATGGGAAATATAGGAGGAACTCGTGGGATAAATAAATCCTATGATTTGAACTTATTGATATATATAGTGAATTTCGTCTGCGTCTTGAAATGGTGGACTTTTTCAGCCAGATTTCTGTCAGCGTCTTGCCAACCTAGTTCTATTATCACTCGACATCACTCATGAATAATAGTTAATGGTATACAAAATCGGGAATATACACCAGGGATTCCTCCACGATTCTTGGAAATCTTACAACTTGATAGGATTGGGAGCTGTTTTAAGCCTCGACGAACACCCACCTTTTTCCTAATTAAAAAGAAAAATAGAAGTAGGCACAGCCACAATGTTTCGTACACCAAAAGCTCTCAGTGATAAGACATAATAAATACTTGATGTTTTAATATCAAATAATGAAAAAAACATATGTTATACAAAAGATAGGAGGAACACGTGGAATAAATAAAAAATCCTACGATTTAAAGTCATGGTATCTTTCAAGAATATATATATATAGCGAATTTCGTCTGCGTCTTGAAATGGTGGACTTTTTCAGCCAGATTTCTGTCAGCGTCTTGCTAACCCGGCTAGAGTATTATCAGGCGACATCACGCATGGATATTAATCAATAGGATACAAAGTCGCGTAAATACTCCAGGGATTCCTCCACACTTGCTGGAATCTGTCAACTCGGTACGTGTTGTAGGTGTTCTAAGCCTGGACGAACACTCACCTTTTTCCTTACCAGAAAGAAAATAGAGTTAGGCACTGACACGAATGTTTCGTAACCAAAACCTCCCAGTGCTTAGACATGAAGAATACTTGATGTTTGCTCATCACATAATGAAAAAAATATATGTTATAGGAAATATAGGAGGAACTCGTGGGATAAATAAATCCTATGATTTGAACTTATTGATATATATAGCGAATTTCGTCTGCGTCTTGAAATGGTGGACTTTTTCAGCCAGATTTCTGTCAGCGTCTTGCTAACCCGGCTACAGTATTATCAGGCGACATCACGCATGGATATTAATCAATAGGATACAAAGTCGCGTAAATACTCCAGGGATTCCTCCACACTTGCTGGAATCTGTCAACTCGGTACGTGTTGTAGGTGTTCTAAGCCTGGACGAACACTCACCTTTTTCCTTACCAGAAAGAAAATAGAGTTAGGCACTGACACGAATGTTTCGTAACCAAAACCTCCCAGTGCTTAGACATGAAGAATACTTGATGTTTGCTCATCACATGATGAAAAAAATATATGTTATGGGAAATATAGGAGGAACTCGTGGGATAAATAAATCCTATGATTTGAACTTATTGATATATATAGCGAATTTCGTCTGCGTCTTGAAATGGTGGACTTTTTCAGCCAGATTTCTGTCAGCGTCTTGCCAACCTAGTTCTATTATCACTCGACATCACTCATGAATAATAGTTAATGGTATACAAAATCGGGAATATACACCAGGGATTCCTCCACGATTCTTGGAAATCTTACAACTTGATAGGATTGGGAGCTGTTTTAAGCCTCGACGAACACCCACCTTTTTCCTAATTAAAAAGAAAAATAGAAGTAGGCACAGCCACAATGTTTCGTACACCAAAAGCTCTCAGTGATAAGACATAATAAATACTTGATGTTTTAATATCAAATAATGAAAAAAACATATGTTATACAAAAGATAGGAGGAACACGTGGAATAAATAAAAAATCCTACGATTTAAAGTCATGGTATCTTTCAAGAATATATATATATAGCGAATTTCGTCTGCGTCTTGAAATGGTGGACTTTTTCAGCCAGATTTCTGTCAGCGTCTTGCTAACCCGGCTAGAGTATTATCAGGCGACATCACGCATGGATATTAATCAATAGGATACAAAGTCGCGTAAATACTCCAGGGATTCCTCCACACTTGCTGGAATCTGTCAACTCGGTACGTGTTGTAGGTGTTCTAAGCCTGGACGAACACTCACCTTTTTCCTTACCAGAAAGAAAATAGAGTTAGGCACTGACACGAATGTTTCGTAACCAAAACCTCCCAGTGCTTAGACATGAAGAATACTTGATGTTTGCTCATCACATAATGAAAAAAATATATGTTATAGGAAATATAGGAGGAACTCGTGGGATAAATAAATCCTATGATTTTAACTTATTGATATATATAGCGAATTTCGTCTGCGTCTTGAAATGGTGGACTTTTTCAGCCAGATTTCTGTCAGCGTCTTGCTAACCCGGCTACAGTATTATCAGGCGACATCACGCATGGATATTAATCAATAGGATACAAAGTCGCGTAAATACTCCAGGGATTCCTCCACACTTGCTGGAATCTGTCAACTCGGTACGTGTTGTAGGTGTTCTAAGCCTGGACGAACACTCACCTTTTTCCTTACCAGAAAGAAAATAGAGTTAGGCACTGACACGAATGTTTAGTAACCAAAACCTCCCAGTGCTTAGACATGAAGAATACTTGATGTTTGCTCATCACATAATGAAAAAAATATATGTTATGGGAAATATAGGAGGAACTCGTGGGATAAATAAATCCTATGATTTGAACTTATTGATATATATAGTGAATTTCGTCTGCGTCTTGAAATGGTGGACTTTTTCAGCCAGATTTCTGTCAGCGTCTTGCCAACCTAGTTCTATTATCACTCGACATCACTCATGAATAATAGTTAATGGTATACAAAATCGGGAATATACACCAGGGATTCCTCCACGATTCTTGGAAATCTTACAACTTGATAGGATTGGGAGCTGTTTTAAGCCTCGACGAACACCCACCTTTTTCCTAATTAAAAAGAAAAATAGAAGTAGGCACAGCCACAATGTTTCGTACACCAAAAGCTCTCAGTGATAAGACATAATAAATACTTGATGTTTTAATATCAAATAATGAAAAAAACATATGTTATACAAAAGATAGGAGGAACACGTGGAATAAATAAAAAATCCTACGATTTAAAGTCATGGTATCTTTCAAGAATATATATATAGCGAATTTCGTCTGCGTCTTGAAATGGTGGACTTTTTCAGCCAGATTTCTGTCAGCGTCTTGCTAACCCGGCTAGAGTATTATCAGGCGACATCACGCATGGATATTAATCAATAGGATACAAAGTCGCGTAAATACTCCAGGGATTCCTCCACACTTGCTGGAATCTGTCAACTCGGTACGTGTTGTAGGTGTTCTAAGCCTGGACGAACACTCACCTTTTTCCTTACCAGAAAGAAAATAGAGTTAGGCACTGACACGAATGTTTCGTAACCAAAACCTCCCAGTGCTTAGACATGAAGAATACTTGATGTTTGCTCATCACATAATGAAAAAAATATATGTTATAGGAAATATAGGAGGAACTCGTGGGATAAATAAATCCTATGATTTGAACTTATTGATATATATAGCGAATTTCGTCTGCGTCTTGAAATGGTGGACTTTTTCAGCCAGATTTCTGTCAGCGTCTTGCTAACCCGGCTACAGTATTATCAGGCGACATCACGCATGGATATTAATCAATAGGATACAAAGTCGCGTAAATACTCCAGGGATTCCTCCACACTTGCTGGAATCTGTCAACTCGGTACGTGTTGTAGGTGTTCTAAGCCTGGACGAACACTCACCTTTTTCCTTACCAGAAAGAAAATAGAGTTAGGCACTGACACGAATGTTTCGTAACCAAAACCTCCCAGTGCTTAGACATGAAGAATACTTGATGTTTGCTCATCACATGATGAAAAAAATATATGTTATGGGAAATATAGGAGGAACTCGTGGGATAAATAAATCCTATGATTTGAACTTATTGATATATATAGTGAATTTCGTCTGCGTCTTGAAATGGTGGACTTTTTCAGCCAGATTTCTGTCAGCGTCTTGCCAACCTAGTTCTATTATCACTCGACATCACTCATGAATAATAGTTAATGGTATACAAAATCGGGAATATACACCAGGGATTCCTCCACGATTCTTGGAAATCTTACAACTTGATAGGATTGGGAGCTGTTTTAAGCCTCGACGAACACCCACCTTTTTCCTAATTAAAAAGAAAAATAGAAGTAGGCACAGCCACAATGTTTCGTACACCAAAAGCTCTCAGTGATAAGACATAATAAATACTTGATGTTTTAATATCAAATAATGAAAAAAACATATGTTATACAAAAGATAGGAGGAACACGTGGAATAAATAAAAAATCCTACGATTTAAAGTCATGGTATCTTTCAAGAATATATATATATAGCGAATTTCGTCTGCGTCTTGAAATGGTGGACTTTTTCAGCCAGATTTCTGTCAGCGTCTTGCTAACCCGGCTAGAGTATTATCAGGCGACATCACGCATGGATATTAATCAATAGGATACAAAGTCGCGTAAATACTCCAGGGATTCCTCCACACTTGCTGGAATCTGTCAACTCGGTACGTGTTGTAGGTGTTCTAAGCCTGGACGAACACTCACCTTTTTCCTTACCAGAAAGAAAATAGAGTTAGGCACTGACACGAATGTTTCGTAACCAAAACCTCCCAGTGCTTAGACATGAAGAATACTTGATGTTTGCTCATCACATAATGAAAAAAATATATGTTATAGGAAATATAGGAGGAACTCGTGGGATAAATAAATCCTATGATTTGAACTTATTGATATATATAGCGAATTTCGTCTGCGTCTTGAAATGGTGGACTTTTTCAGCCAGATTTCTGTCAGCGTCTTGCTAACCCGGCTACAGTATTATCAGGCGACATCACGCATGGATATTAATCAATAGGATACAAAGTCGCGTAAATGCTCCAGGGATTCCTCCACACTTGCTGGAATCTGTCAACTCGGTACGTGTTGTAGGTGTTCTAAGCCTGGACGAACACTCACCTTTTTCCTTACCAGAAAGAAAATAGAGTTAGGCACTGACACGAATGTTTAGTAACCAAAACCTCCCAGTGCTTAGACATGAAGAATACTTGATGTTTGCTCATCACATAATGAAAAAAATATATGTTATGGGAAATATAGGAGGAACTCGTGGGATAAATAAATCCTATGATTTGAACTTATTGATATATATAGTGAATTTCGTCTGCGTCTTGAAATGGTGGACTTTTTCAGCCAGATTTCTGTCAGCGTCTTGCCAACCTAGTTCTATTATCACTCGACATCACTCATGAATAATAGTTAATGGTATACAAAATCGGGAATATACACCAGGGATTCCTCCACGATTCTTGGAAATCTTACAACTTGATAGGATTGGGAGCTGTTTTAAGCCTCGACGAACACCCACCTTTTTCCTAATTAAAAAGAAAAATAGAAGTAGGCACAGCCACAATGTTTCGTACACCAAAAGCTCTCAGTGATAAGACATAATAAATACTTGATGTTTTAATATCAAATAATGAAAAAAACATATGTTATACAAAAGATAGGAGGAACACGTGGAATAAATAAAAAATCCTACGATTTAAAGTCATGGTATCTTTCAAGAATATATATATATAGCGAATTTCGTCTGCGTCTTGAAATGGTGGACTTTTTCAGCCAGATTTCTGTCAGCGTCTTGCTAACCCGGCTAGAGTATTATCAGGCGACATCACGCATGGATATTAATCAATAGGATACAAAGTCGCGTAAATACTCCAGGGATTCCTCCACACTTGCTGGAATCTGTCAACTCGGTACGTGTTGTAGGTGTTCTAAGCCTGGACGAACACTCACCTTTTTCCTTACCAGAAAGAAAATAGAGTTAGGCACTGACACGAATGTTTCGTAACCAAAACCTCCCAGTGCTTAGACATGAAGAATACTTGATGTTTGCTCATCACATAATGAAAAAAATATATGTTATAGGAAATATAGGAGGAACTCGTGGGATAAATAAATCCTATGATTTGAACTTATTGATATATATAGCGAATTTCGTCTGCGTCTTGAAATGGTGGACTTTTTCAGCCAGATTTCTGTCAGCGTCTTGCTAACCCGGCTACAGTATTATCAGGCGACATCACGCATGGATATTAATCAATAGGATACAAAGTCGCGTAAATGCTCCAGGGATTCCTCCACACTTGCTGGAATCTGTCAACTCGGTACGTGTTGTAGGTGTTCTAAGCCTGGACGAACACTCACCTTTTTCCTTACCAGAAAGAAAATAGAGTTAGGCACTGACACGAATGTTTAGTAACCAAAACCTCCCAGTGCTTAGACATGAAGAATACTTGATGTTTGCTCATCACATAATGAAAAAAATATATGTTATGGGAAATATAGGAGGAACTCGTGGGATAAATAAATCCTATGATTTGAACTTATTGATATATATAGTGAATTTCGTCTGCGTCTTGAAATGGTGGACTTTTTCAGCCAGATTTCTGTCAGCGTCTTGCCAACCTAGTTCTATTATCACTCGACATCACTCATGAATAATAGTTAATGGTATACAAAATCGGGAATATACACCAGGGATTCCTCCACGATTCTTGGAAATCTTACAACTTGATAGGATTGGGAGCTGTTTTAAGCCTCGACGAACACCCACCTTTTTCCTAATTAAAAAGAAAAATAGAAGTAGGCACAGCCACAATGTTTCGTACACCAAAAGCTCTCAGTGATAAGACATAATAAATACTTGATGTTTTAATATCAAATAATGAAAAAAACATATGTTATACAAAAGATAGGAGGAACACGTGGAATAAATAAAAAATCCTACGATTTAAAGTCATGGTATCTTTCAAGAATATATATATATAGCGAATTTCGTCTGCGTCTTGAAATGGTGGACTTTTTCAGCCAGATTTCTGTCAGCGTCTTGCTAACCCGGCTAGAGTATTATCAGGCGACATCACGCATGGATATTAATCAATAGGATACAAAGTCGCGTAAATACTCCAGGGATTCCTCCACACTTGCTGGAATCTGTCAACTCGGTACGTGTTGTAGGTGTTCTAAGCCTGGACGAACACTCACCTTTTTCCTTACCAGAAAGAAAATAGAGTTAGGCACTGACACGAATGTTTCGTAACCAAAACCTCCCAGTGCTTAGACATGAAGAATACTTGATGTTTGCTCATCACATAATGAAAAAAATATATGTTATAGGAAATATAGGAGGAACTCGTGGGATAAATAAATCCTATGATTTGAACTTATTGATATATATAGCGAATTTCGTCTGCGTCTTGAAATGGTGGACTTTTTCAGCCAGATTTCTGTCAGCGTCTTGCTAACCCGGCTACAGTATTATCAGGCGACATCACGCATGGATATTAATCAATAGGATACAAAGTCGCGTAAATACTCCAGGGATTCCTCCACACTTGCTGGAATCTGTCAACTCGGTACGTGTTGTAGGTGTTCTAAGCCTGGACGAACACTCACCTTTTTCCTTACCAGAAAGAAAATAGAGTTAGGCACTGACACGAATGTTTAGTAACCAAAACCTCCCAGTGCTTAGACATGAAGAATACTTGATGTTTGCTCATCACATAATGAAAAAAATATATGTTATAGGAAATATAGGAGGAACTCGTGGGATAAATAAATCCTATGATTTGAACTTATTGATATATATAGCGAATTTCGTCTGCGTCTTGAAATGGTGGACTTTTTCAGCCAGATTTCTGTCAGCGTCTTGCCAACCTAGTTCTATTATCACTCGACATCACTCATGAATAATAGTTAATGGTATACAAAATCGGGAATATACACCAGGGATTCCTCCACGATTCTTGGAAATCTTACAACTTGATAGGATTGGGAGCTGTTTTAAGCCTCGACGAACACCCACCTTTTTCCTAATTAAAAAGAAAAATTGAAGTAGGCACAGCCACAATGTTTCGTACACCAAAAGCTCTCAGTGATAAGACATAATAAATACTTGATGTTTTAATATCAAATAATGAAAAAAACATATGTTATACAAAAGATAGGAGGAACACGTGGAATAAATAAAAAATCCTACGATTTAAAGTCATGGTATCTTTCAAGAATATATATATATAGCGAATTTCGTCTGCGTCTTGAAATGGTGGACTTTTTCAGCCAGATTTCTGTCAGCGTCTTGCTAACCCGGCTACAGTATTATCAGGCGACATCACGCATGGATATTAATCAATAGGATACAAAGTCGCGTAAATACTCCAGGGATTCCTCCACACTTGCTGGAATCTGTCAACTCGGTACGTGTTGTAGGTGTTCTAAGCCTGGACGAACACTCACCTTTTTCCTTACCAGAAAGAAAATAGAGTTAGGCACTGACACGAATGTTTCGTAACCAAAACCTCCCAGTGCTTAGACATGAAGAATACTTGATGTTTGCTCATCACATAATGAAAAAAATATATGTTATAGGAAATATAGGAGGAACTCGTGGGATAAATAAATCCTATGATTTGAACTTATTGATATATATAGCGAATTTCGTCTGCGTCTTGAAATGGTGGACTTTTTCAGCCAGATTTCTGTCAGCGTCTTGCTAACCCGGCTACAGTATTATCAGGCGACATCACGCATGGATATTAATCAATAGGATACAAAGTCGCGTAAATACTCCAGGGATTCCTCCACACTTGCTGGAATCTGTCAACTCGGTACGTGTTGTAGGTGTTCTAAGCCTGGACGAACACTCACCTTTTTCCTTACCAGAAAGAAAATAGAGTTAGGCACTGACACGAATGTTTAGTAACCAAAACCTCCCAGTGCTTAGACATGAAGAATACTTGATGTTTGCTCATCACATAATGAAAAAAATATATGTTATGGGAAATATAGGAGGAACTCGTGGGATAAATAAATCCTATGATTTGAACTTATTGATATATATAGTGAATTTCGTCTGCGTCTTGAAATGGTGGACTTTTTCAGCCAGATTTCTGTCAGCGTCTTGCCAACCTAGTACTATTATCACTCGACATCACTCATGAGTAATAGTTAATGGTATACAAAATCGGGAATATACACCAGGGATTCCTCCACGATTCTTGGAAATCTTACAACTTGATAGGATTGGGAGCTGTTTTAAGCCTCGACGAACACCCACCTTTTTCCTAATTAAAAAGAAAAATAGAAGTAGGCACAGCCACAATGTTTCGTACACCAAAAGCTCTCAGTGATAAGACATAATAAATACTTGATGTTTTAATATCAAATAATGAAAAAAACATATGTTATACAAAAGATAGGAGGAACACGTGGAATAAATAAAAAATCCTACGATTTAAAGTCATGGTATCTTTCAAGAATATATATATATAGCGAATTTCGTCTGCGTCTTGAAATGGTGGACTTTTTCAGCCAGATTTCTGTCAGCGTCTTGCTAACCCTAGATACAGTATTATCAGGCGACATCACGCATGGATATTAATCAATAGGATACAAAGTCGCGTAAATACTCCAGGGATTCCTCCACACTTGCTGGAATCTGTCAACTCGGTACGTGTTGTAGGTGTTCTAAGCCTGGACGAACACTCACCTTTTTCCTTACCAGAAAGAAAATAGAGTTAGGCACTGACACGAATGTTTCGTAACCAAAACCTCCCAGTGCTTAGACATGAAGAATACTTGATGTTTGCTCATCACATAATGAAAAAAATATATGTTATAGGAAATATAGGAGGAACTCGTGGGATAAATAAATCCTATGATTTGAACTTATTGATATATATAGCGAATTTCGTCTGCGTCTTGAAATGGTGGACTTTTTCAGCCAGAGTCGGCGTAAATACTCCAGGGATTCCTCCACACTTGCTGGAATCTGTCAACTCGGTACGTGTTGTAGGTGTTCTAAGCCTGGACGAACACTCACCTTTTTCCTTACCAGAAAGAAAATAGAGTTAGGCACTGACACGAATGTTTCGTAACCAAAACCTTCCAGTGCTTAGACATGAAGAATACTTGATGTTTGCTCATCACATGATGAAAAAAATACATGTTATAGGAAATATAGGAGGAACTCGTGGGATAAATGAATCCTATGATTTGAACTTATTGATATATATAGCGAATTTCGTCTGCGTCTTGAAATGGTGGACTTTTTCAGCCAGATTTCTGTCAGCGTCTTGCTAACCCGGCTACAGTATTATCAGGCGACATCACGCATGGATATTAATCAATAGGATACAAAGTCGCGTAAATACTCCAGGGATTCCTCCATACTTGCTGGAATCTGTCAACTCGGTACGTGTTGTAGGTGTTCTAAGCCTGGACGAACACTCACCTTTTTCCTTACCAGAAAGAAAATAGAGTTAGGCACTGACACGAATGTCTCGTACACCAAAAGCTCTGAGTGATAAGACATGAAGAATACTTGATGTTTGCTCATCACATAATGAAAAAATATATGTTATAGGAAATATAGGAGGAACTCGTGGGATAAATAAATCCTATGATTTGAACTTATTGATATATATAGCGAATTTCGTCTGCGTCTTGAAATGGTGGACTTTTTCAGCCAGATTTCTGTCAGCGTCTTGCTAACCCGGCTACAGTATTATCAGGCGACATCACGCATGGATATTAATCAATAGGATACAAAGTCGCGTAAATACTCCAGGGATTCCTCCACACTTGCTGGAATCTGTCAACTCGGTACGTGTTGTAGGTGTTCTAAGCCTGGACGAACACTCACCTTTTTCCTTACCAGAAAGAAAATAGAGTTAGGCACTGACACGAATGTTTCGTAACCAAAACCTTCCAGTGCTTAGACATGAAGAATACTTGATGTTTGCTCATCACATGATGAAAAAAATATATGTTATAGGAAATATAGGAGGAACTCGTGGGATAAATAAATCCTATGATTTGAACTTATTGATATATATAGCGAATTTCGTCTGCGTCTTGAAATGGTGGACTTTTTCAGCCAGATTTCTGTCAGCGTCTTGCTAACCCGGCTAGAGTATTATCACGCGACATCACTCATCGATATTAATCAATAGGATACAAAGTCGCGTAAATACTCCAGGGATTCTTCCACACTTGCTGGAATCTGTCAACTCGGTACGTGTTGTAGGTGTTCTAAGCTTGGACGAACACTCACCTTTTTCCTTACCAGAAAGAAAATAGAGTTAGGCACTGACACGAATGTTTCGTAACCAAAACCTCCCAGTGCTTAGACATGAAGAATACTTGATGTTTGCTCATCACATAATGAAAAAAATATATGTTATAGGAAATATAGGAGGAACTCGTGGGATAAATAAATCCTATGATTTGAACTTATTGATATATATAGCGAATTTCGTCTGCGTCTTGAAATGGTGGACTTTTTCAGCCAGATTTCTGTCAGCGTCTTGCCAACCTAGTACTATTATCACTCGACATCACTCATGAGTAATAGTTAATGGTATACAAAATCGGGAATATACACCAGGGATTCCTCCACGATTCTTGGAAATCTTACAACTTGATAGGATTGGGAGCTGTTTTAAGCCTCGACGAACACCCACCTTTTTCCTAATTAAAAAGAAAAATAGAAGTAGGCACAGCCACAATGTTTCGTACACCAAAAGCTCTCAGTGATAAGACATAATAAATACTTGATGTTTTAATATCAAATAATGAAAAAAAACATATGTTATACAAAAGATAGGAGGAACACGTGGAATAAATAAAAAATCCTACGATTTAAAGTCATGGTATCTTTCAAGAATATATATATAGCGAATTTCGTCTGCGTCTTGAAATGGTGGACTTTTTCAGCCAGATTTCTGTCAGTGTCTTGCTAACCCGGCTAGAGTATTATCAGGCGACATCACGCATGGATATTAATCAATAGGATACAAAGTCGCGTAAATACTCCAGGGATTCCTCCACACTTGCTGGAATCTGTCAACTCGGTACGTGTTGTAGGTGTTCTAAGCCTGGACGAACACTCACCTTTTTCCTTACCAGAAAGAAAATAGAGTTAGGCACTGACACGAATGTTTCGTAACCAAAACCTTCCAGTGCTTAGACATGAAGAATACTTGATGTTTGCTCATCACATAATGAAAAAATATATGTTATAGGAAATATAGGAGGAACTCGTGGGATAAATAAATCCTATGATTTGAACTTATTGATATATATAGCGAATTTCGTCTGCGTCTTGAAATGGTGGACTTTTTCAGCCAGATTTCTGTCAGCGTCTTGCTAACCCGGCTAGAGTATTATCAGGCGACATCACGCATGGATATTAATCAATAGGATACAAAGTCGCGTAAATACTCCAGGGATTCCTCCACACTTGCTGGAATCTGTCAACTCGGTACGTGTTGTAGGTGTTCTAAGCTTGGACGAACACTCACCTTTTTCCTTACCAGAAAGAAAATAGAGTTAGGCACTGACACGAATGTTTCGTAACCAAAACCTCCCAGTGCTTAGACATGAAGAATACTTGATGTTTGCTCATCACATAATGAAAAAAATATATGTTATAGGAAATATAGGAGGAACTCGTGGGATAAATAAATCCTATGATTTGAACTTATTGATATATATAGCGAATTTCGTCTGCGTCTTGAAATGGTGGACTTTTTCAGCCAGATTTCTGTCAGCGTCTTGCTAACCCGGCTACAGTATTATCAGGCGACATCACGCATGGATATTAATCAATAGGATACAAAGTCGCGTAAATACTCCAGGGATTCCTCCACACTTGCTGGAATCTGTCAACTCGGTACGTGTTGTAGGTGTTCTAAGCCTGGACGAACACTCACCTTTTTCCTTACCAGAAAGAAAATAGAGTTAGGCACTGACACGAATGTTTAGTAACCAAAACCTCCCAGTGCTTAGACATGAAGAATACTTGATGTTTGCTCATCACATAATGAAAAAAATATATGTTATAGGAAATATAGGAGGAACTCGTGGGATAAATGAATCCTATGATTTGAACTTATTGATATATATAGTGAATTTCGTTAGCGTCTTGAAATGGTGGACTTTTTCAGCCAGATTTCTGTCAGCGTCTTGCCAACCTAGTTCTATTATCACTCGACATCACTCATGAATAATAGTTAATGGTATACAAAATCGGGAATATACACCAGGGATTCCTCCACGATTCTTGGAAATCTTACAACTTGATAGGATTGGGAGCTGTTTTAAGCCTCGACGAACACCCACCTTTTTCCTAATTAAAAAGAAAAATAGAAGTAGGCACAGCTACAATGTTTCGTACACCAAAAGCTCTCAGTGATAAGACATAATAAATACTTGATGTTTTAATATCAAATAATGAAAAAAACATATGTTATACAAAAGATAGGAGGAACACGTGGAATAAATAAAAAATCCTACGATTTAAAGTCATGGTATCTTTCAAGAATATATATATATAGCGAATTTCGTCTGCGTCTTGAAATGGTGGACTTTTTCAGCCAGATTTCTGTCAGCGTCTTGCTAACCCGGCTACAGTATTATCAGGCGACATCACGCATGGATATTAATCAATAGGATACGAAGTCGCGTAAATACTCCAGGGATTCCTCCACACTTGCTGGAATCTGTCAACTCGGTACGTGTTGTAGGTGTTCTAAGCCTGGACGAACACTCACCTTTTTCCTTACCAGAAAGAAAATAGAGTTAGGCACTGACACGAATGTTTCGTAACCAAAACCTTCCAGTGCTTAGACATGAAGAATACTTGATGTTTGCTCATCACATAATGAAAAAAATATATGTTATAGGAAATATAGGAGGAACTCGTGGGATAAATAAATCCTATGATTTGAACTTATTGATATATATAGCGAATTTCGTCTGCGTCTTGAAATGGTGGACTTTTTCAGCCAGATTTCTGTTAGCGTCTTGCTAACCCGGATACAGTATTATCAGGCGACATCACGCATGGATATTAATCAATAGGATACAAAGTCGCGTAAATACTCCAGGGATTCCTCCACACTTGCTGGAATCTGTCAACTCGGTACGTGTTGTAGGTGTTCTAAGCCTGGACGAACACTCACCTTTTTCCTTACCAGAAAGAAAATAGAGTTAGGCACTGACACGAATGTTTAGTAACCAAAACCTCCCAGTGCTTAGACATGAAGAATACTTGATGTTTGCTCATCACATAATGAAAAATATATGTTATAGGAAATATAGGAGGAACTCGTGGGATAAATAAATCCTATGATTTGAACTTATTGATATATATAGTGAATTTCGTTAGCGTCTTGAAATGGTGGACTTTTTCAGCCAGATTTCTGTCAGCGTCTTGCCAACCTAGTTCTATTATCACTCGACATCACTCATGAATAATAGTTAATGGTATACAAAATCGGGAATATACACCAGGGATTCCTCCACGATTCTTGGAAATCTTACAACTTGATAGGATTGGGAGCTGTTTTAAGCCTCGACGAACACCCACCTTTTTCCTAATTAAAAAGAAAAATAGAAGTAGGCACAGCCACAATGTTTCGTACACCAAAAGCTCTCAGTGATAAGACATAATAAATACTTGATGTTTTAATATCAAATAATGAAAAAAACATATGTTATACAAAAGATAGGAGGAACACGTGGAATAAATAAAAAATCCTACGATTTAAAGTCATGGTATCTTTCAAGAATATATATATATAGCGAATTTCGTCTGCGTCTTGAAATGGTGGACTTTTTCAGCCAGATTTCTGTCAGCGTCTTGCTAACCCGGCTACAGTATTATCAGGCGACATCACGCATGGATATTAATCAATAGGATACGAAGTCGCGTAAATACTCCAGGGATTCCTCCACACTTGCTGGAATCTGTCAACTCGGTACGTGTTGTAGGTGTTCTAAGCCTGGACGAACACTCACCTTTTTCCTTACCAGAAAGAAAATAGAGTTAGGCACTGACACGAATGTTTCGTAACCAAAACCTCCCAGTGCTTAGACATGAAGAATACTTGATGTTTGCTCATCACATGATGAAAAAAATATATGTTATAGGAAATATAGGAGGAACTCGTGGGATAAATGAATCCTATGATTTGAACTTATTGATATATATAGCGAATTTCGTCTGCGTCTTGAAATGGTGGACTTTTTCAGCCAGATTTTTGTCAGCGTCTTGCTAACCCGGCTACAGTATTATCAGGCGACATCACGCATGGATATTAATCAATAGGATACAAAGTCACGTAAATACTCCAGGGATTCCTCCACACTTGCTGGAATCTGTCAACTCGGTACGTGTTGTAGGTGTTCAAGTATCTTTGCTGGTAACGGATCTTGGGTCCAACTCGTACGTGTTTTAGTTATATGGGTTTCTAAAAACAGCAGCCTGGACGACACCACTTCACCTTTTTTTCCGGTTAACGAGAAAGAAAAATTAGAGTTTTAGGCACTTTGACACGGAGAGTGTTTTCGTATAATTACCATATTGACACCTCCCAGATGCTTGACATCAGAGGAGCCAAAGAATACTTGGGGATGTATTTTGTTCGGGTGTCATACACAATTTAGCATCGAAAAAAATACATGTTATATGATGAAATATAGGTGACCACGGACTGGGCGAGTGGGGAATAAATTTTCAAGCGAATCCTATAGTATTTGAAAGTCTGGAATTGGGATATAATTGGGAAGGGCTAAATCGAAGTAAGCGATATATCGTCTGCCTACTTTGAAATGGGGACTTTTATCAGCGGCCAGATTTCTGTCAGCCGTCTCTGGTGTCGTTCTGAACACGACCGGCTTTACAGGTCATTGGAAGGGTCAAGTGCGACATCATCAATTTCGTTCTATACTTAATACAATAAAGGCATACAGAAGTCGCGTAAATACTCCAGGGATTCCTCCACACTTGCTGGAATCTGTCAACTCGGTACGTGTTGTAGGTGTTCTAAGCCTGGACGAACACTCACCTTTTTCCTTACCAGAAAGAAAATAGAGTTAGGCACTGACACGAATGTTTCGTAACCAAAACCTCCCAGTGCTTAGACATGAAGAATACTTGATGTTTGCTCATCACATGATGAAAAAAATATATGTTATAGGGAAATATATAGGAAGGAACTTCGTAAGGGGGATAAATATAATCTTCTGATGATTTGAACTTATTGATATATATAGTGAATTTCGTTAGCGTCTTGAAATGGTGGACTTTTTCAGCCAGATTTCTGTCAGCGTCTTGCCAACCTAGTTCTATTATCACTCGACATCACTCATGAATAATAGTTAATGGTATACAAAATCGGGAATATACACCAGGGATTCCTCCACGATTCTTGGAAATCTTACAACTTGATAGGATTGGGAGCTGTTTTAAGCCTCGACGAACACCCACCTTTTTCATAATTAAAAAGAAAAATAGAAGTAGGCACAGCCACAATGTTTCGTACACCAAAAGCTCTCAGTGATAAGACATAATAAATACTTGATGTTTTAATATCAAATAATGAAAAAAACATATGTTATACAAAAGATAGGAGGAACACGTGGAATAAATAAAAAATCCTACGATTTAAAGTCATGGTATCTTTCAAGAATATATATATATAGCGAATTTCGTCTGCGTCTTGAAATGGTGGACTTTTTCAGCCAGATTTCTGTCAACGTCTTGCTAACCGAGTACAGTATTATCAGGCGACATCACTCATGGATATTAATCAATAGGATACGAAGTCGCGTAAATACTCCAGGGATTCCTCCACACTTGCTGGAATCTGTCAACTCGGTACGTGTTGTAGGTGTTCTAAGCCTGGACGAACACTCACCTTTTTCCTTACCAGAAAGAAAATAGAGTTAGGCACTGACAGGAATGTTTCGTAACCAAAACCTCCCAGTGCTTAGACATGAAGAATACTTGATGTTTGCTCATCACATGATGAAAAAAATACATGTTATAGGAAATATAGGAGGAACTCGTGGGATAAATAAATCCTATGATTTGAACTTATTGATATATATAGTGAATTTCGTTAGCGTCTTGAAATGGTGGACTTTTTCAGCCAGATTTCTGTCAGCGTCTTGCCAACCTAGTTCTATTATCACTCGACATCACTCATGAATAATAGTTAATGGTATACAAAATCGGGAATATACACCAGGGATTCCTCCACGATTCTTGGAAATCTTACAACTTGATAGGATTGGGAGCTGTTTTAAGCCTCGACGAACACCCACCTTTTTCCTAATTAAAAAGAAAAATAGAAGTAGGCACAGCCACAATGTTTCGTACACCAAAAGCTCTCAGTGATAAGACATAATAAATACTTGATGTTTTAATATCAAATAATGAAAAAAACATATGTTATACAAAAGATAGGAGGAACACGTGAAATAAATAAAAAATCCTACGATTTAAAGTCATGGTATCTTTCAAGAATATATATATATAGCGAATTTCGTCTGCGTCTTGAAATGGTGGACTTTTTCAGCCAGATTTCTGTCAGCGTCTTGCTAACCCGGCTACAGTATTATCAGGCGACATCACGCATGGATATTAATCAATAGGATACAAAGTCGCGTAAATACTCCAGGGATTCCTCCACACTTGCTGGAATCTGTCAACTCGGTACGTGTTGTAGGTGTTCTAAGCCTGGACGAACACTCACCTTTTTCCTTACCAGAAAGAAAATAGAGTTAGGCACTGACACGAATGTTTCGTAACCAAAACCTCCCAGTGCTTAGACATGAAGAATACTTGATGTTTGCTCATCACATGATGAAAAAAATACATGTTATAGGAAATATAGGAGGAACTCGTGGGATAAATGAATCCTATGATTTGAACTTATTGATATATATAGCGAATTTCGTCTGCGTCTTGAAATGGTGGACTTTTTCAGCCAGATTTCTGTCAGCGTCTTGCTAACCCGGCTACAGTATTATCAGGCGACATCACGCATGGATATTAATCAATAGGATACAAAGTCACGTAAATACTCCAGGGATTCCTCCACACTTGCTGGAATCTTTCAACTCTGTACGTGTTGTAGGTGTTCTAAGCCTGGACGAACACTCACCTTTTTCCTTACCAGAAAGAAAATAGAGTTAGGCACTGACACGAATGTTTCGTAACCAAAACCTCCCAGTGCTTAGACATGAAGAATACTTGATGTTTGCTCATCACATAATGAAAAAATATATGTTATAGGAAATATAGGAGGAACTCGTGGGATAAATGAATCCTATGATTTGAACTTATTGATATATATAGCGAATTTCGTCTGCGTCTTGAAATGGTGGACTTTTTCAGCCAGATTTCTGTCAGCGTCTTGCTAACCCGGCTACAGTATTATCAGGCGACATCACGCATGGATATTAATCAATAGGATACAAAGTCGCGTAAATACTCCAGGGATTCCTCCACACTTGCTGGAATCTGTCAACTCGGTACGTGTTGTAGGTGTTCTAAGCCTGGACGAACACTCACCTTTTTCCTTACCAGAAAGAAAATAGAGTTAGGCACTGACACGAATGTTTCGTAACCAATACCTCCCAGTGCTTAGACATGAAGAATACTTGATGTTTGCTCATCACATGATGAAAAAAATATATGTTATAGGAAATATAGGAGGAACTCGTGGGATAAATAAATCCTATGATTTGCACTTATTGATATATATAGCGAATTTCGTCTGCGTCTTGAAATGGTGGACTTTTTCAGCCAGATTTCTGTCAGCGTCTTGCTAACCCGGCTACAGTATTATCAGGCGACATCACCATGGATATTAATCAATAGGATACAAAGTCGCGTAAATACTCCAGGGATTCCTCCACACTTGCTGGAATCTGTCAACTCGGTACGTGTTGTAGGTGTTCTAAGCCTGGACGAACACTCACCTTTTTCCTTACCAGAAAGAAAATAGAGTTAGGCACTGACACGAATGTTTCGTAACCAAAACCTCCCAGTGCTTAGACATGAAGAATACTTGATGTTTGCTCATCACATAATGAAAAAAATATATGTTATGGGAAATATAGGAGGAACTCGTGGGATAAATAAATCCTATGATTTGAACTTATTGATATATATAGCGAATTTCGTCTGCGTCTTGAAATGGTGGACTTTTTCAGCCAGATTTCTGTCAGCGTCTTGCCAACCTAGTTCTATTATCACTCGACATCACTCATGAATAATAGTTAATGGTATACAAAATCGGGAATATACACCAGGGATTCCTCCACGATTCTTGGAAATCTTACAACTTGATAGGATTGGGAGCTGTTTTAAGCCTCGACGAACACCCACCTTTTTCCTAATTAAAAAGAAAAATAGAAGTAGGCACAGCCACAATGTTTCGTACACCAAAAGCTCTCAGTGATAAGACATAATAAATACTTGATGTTTTAATATCAAATAATGAAAAAAACATATGTTATACAAAAGATAGGAGGAACACGTGGAATAAATAAAAAATCCTACGATTTAAAGTCATGGTATCTTTCAAGAATATATATATAGCGAATTTCGTCTGCGTCTTGAAATGGTGGACTTTTTCAGCCAGATTTCTGTCAGCGTCTTGCTAACCCGGCTAGAGTATTATCAGGCGACATCACGCATGGATATTAATCAATAGGATACAAAGTCGCGTAAATACTCCAGGGATTCCTCCACACTTGCTGGAATCTGTCAACTCGGTACGTGTTGTAGGTGTTCTAAGCCTGGACGAACACTCACCTTTTTCCTTACCAGAAAGAAAATAGAGTTAGGCACTGACACGAATGTTTCGTAACCAAAACCTCCCAGTGCTTAGACATGAAGAATACTTGATGTTTGCTCATCACATAATGAAAAAATATATGTTATAGGAAATATAGGAGGAACTCGTGGGATAAATAAATCCTATGATTTGACTTTTTCAGCCAGATTTTCTGTCAGCGTCTTGCTAACCCGGCTACAGTATTATCAGGCGACATCACGCATGGATATTAATCAATAGGATACAAAGTCGCGTAAATACTCCAGGGATTCCTCCACACTTGCTGGAATCTGTCAACTCGGTACGTGTTGTAGGTGTTCTAAGCCTGGACGAACACTCACCTTTTTCCTTACCAGAAAGAAAATAGAGTTAGGCACTGACAGGAATGTTTCGTAACCAAAACCTCCCAGTGCTTAGACATGAAGAATACTTGATGTTTGCTCATCACATGATGAAAAAAATATATGTTATAGGAAATATAGGAGGAACTCGTGGGATAAATGAATCCTATGATTTGAACTTATTGATATATATAGCGAATTTCGTCTGCGTCTTGAAATGGTGGACTTTTTCAGCCAGATTTCTGTCAGCGTCTTGCTAACCCGGCTACAGTATTATCAGGCGACATCACTCATCGATATTAATCAATAGGATACAAAGTCGCGTAAATACTCCAGGGATTCCTCCACACTTGCTGGAATCTGTCAACTCGGTACGTGTTGTAGGTGTTCTAAGCCTGACGAACACTCACCTTTTTCCTTACCAGAAAGAAAATAGAGTTAGGCACTGACACGAATGTTTCGTAACCAAAACCTCCCAGTGCTTAGACATGAAGAATACTTGATGTTTGCTCATCACATAATGAAAAAAATATATGTTATAGGAAATATAGGAGGAACTCGTGGGATAAATAAATCCTATGATTTGAACTTATTGATATATATAGTGAATTTCGTTAGCGTCTTGAAATGGTGGACTTTTTCAGCCAGATTTCTGTCAGCGTCTTGCCAACCTAGTTCTATTATCACTCGACATCACTCATGAATAATAGTTAATGGTATACAAAATCGGGAATATACACCAGGGATTCCTCCACGATTCTTGGAAATCTTACAACTTGATAGGATTGGGAGCTGTTTTAAGCCTCGACGAACACCCACCTTTTTCCTAATTAAAAAGAAAAATAGAAGTAGGCACAGCCACAATGTTTCGTACACCAAAAGCTCTCAGTGATAAGACATAATAAATACTTGATGTTTTAATATCAAATAATGAAAAAAACATATGTTATACAAAAGATAGGAGGAACACGTGGAATAAATAAAAAATCCTACGATTTAAAGTCATGGTATCTTTCAAGAATATATATATATAGCGAATTTCGTCTGCGTCTTGAAATGGTGGACTTTTTCAGCCAGATTTCTGTCAGCGTCTTGCTAACCCGGCTACAGTATTATCAGGCGACATCACGCATGGATATTAATCAATAGGATACAAAGTCGCGTAAATACTCCAGGGATTCCTCCACACTTGCTGGAATCTGTCAACTCGGTACGTGTTGTAGGTGTTCTAAGCCTGGACGAACACTCACCTTTTTCCTTACCAGAAAGAAAATAGAGTTAGGCACTGACACGAATGTTTCGTAACCAAAACCTCCCAGTGCTTAGACATGAAGAATACTTGATGTTTGCTCATCACATGATGAAAAAAATATATGTTATAGGAAATATAGGAGGAACTCGTGGGATAAATGAATCCTATGATTTGAACTTATTGATATATATAGCGAATTTCGTCTGCGTCTTGAAATGGTGGACTTTTTCAGCCAGATTTCTGTCAGCGTCTTGCTAACCCGGCTACAGTATTATCAGGCGACATCACGCATGGATATTAATCAATAGGATACAAAGTCGCGTAAATACTCCAGGGATTCCTCCACACTTGCTGGAATCTGTCAACTCGGTACGTGTTGTAGGTGTTCTAAGCCTGGACGAACACTCACCTTTTTCCTTACCAGAAAGAAAATAGAGTTAGGCACTGACACGAATGTTTCGTAACCAAAACCTCCCAGTGCTTAGACATGAAGAATACTTGATGTTTGCTCATCACATGATGAAAAAAATATATGTTATAGGAAATATAGGAGGAACTCGTGGGATAAATAAATCCTATGATTTGAACTTATTGATATATATAGCGAATTTCGTCTGCGTCTTGAAATGGTGGACTTTTTCAGCCAGATTTCTGTCAGCGTCTTGCTAACCCGGCTACAGTATTATCAGGCGACATCACTCATGGATATTAATCAATAGGATACAAAGTCGCGTAAATACTCCAGGGATTCCTCCACACTTGCTGGAATCTGTCAACTCGGTACGTGTTGTAGGTGTTCTAAGCCTGGACGAACACTCACCTTTTTCCTTACCAGAAAGAAAATAGAGTTAGGCACTGACACGAATGTTTCGTAACCAAAACCTCCCAGTGCTTAGACATGAAGAATACTTGATGTTTGCTCATCACATGATGAAAAAAATATATGTTATAGGAAATATAGGAGGAACTCGTGGGATAAATAAATCCTATGATTTGAACTTATTGATATATATAGTGAATTTCGTTAGCGTCTTGAAATGGTGGACTTTTTCAGCCAGATTTCTGTCAGCGTCTTGCCAACCTAGTTCTATTATCACTCGACATCACTCATGAATAATAGTTAATGGTATACAAAATCGGGAATATACACCAGGGATTCCTCCACGATTCTTGGAAATCTTACAACTTGATAGGATTGGGAGCTGTTTTAAGCCTCGACGAACACCCACCTTTTTCCTAATTAAAAAGAAAAATAGAAGTAGGCACAGCCACAATGTTTCGTACACCAAAAGCTCTCAGTGATAAGACATAATAAATACTTGATGTTTTAATATCAAATAATGAAAAAAACATATGTTATACAAAAGATAGGAGGAACACGTGGAATAAATAAAAAATCCTACGATTTAAAGTCATGGTATCTTTCAAGAATATATATATAGCGAATTTCGTCTGCGTCTTGAAATGGTGGACTTTTTCAGCCAGATTTCTGTCAGCGTCTTGCTAACCCGGCTACAGTATTATCAGGCGACATCACGCATGGATATTAATCAATAGGATACAAAGTCGCGTAAATACTCCAGGGATTCCTCCACACTTGCTGGAATCTGTCAACTCGGTACGTGTTGTAGGTGTTCTAAGCCTGGACGAACACTCACCTTTTTCCTTACCAGAAAGAAAATAGAGTTAGGCACTGACACGAATGTTTCGTAACCAAAACCTCCCAGTGCTTAGACATGAAGAATACTTGATGTTTGCTCATCACATATGAAAAAAATATATGTTATAGGAAATATAGGAGGAACTCGTGGGATAAATAAATCCTATGATTTGAACTTATTGATATATATAGTGAATTTCGTCTGCGTCTTGAAATGGTGGACTTTTTCAGCCAGATTTCTGTCAGCGTCTTGCCAACCTAATACTATTATCACGCGACATCACTCATGAGTAATAGTTAATGGTATACAAAATCGGAAATATACACCAGGGATTCCCCCACGATTCTTGGAAATCTTACAACTTGATACGTGTTGTAGGTGTTCAAAGCGTTGACGAACACCCACCTTTTTCCTTATTTAAAAGAAAAATAGAAGTATGCACTGCCACAATGTTTCGTACACCAAAAATCTTTCAAGAATATATATACAGCGAAGTTCGGGAATTGCCCACGAAAATAGGAATGGACAACCAAGCGGCCATCCGCCAAATGGAGAACGAGGAGAGCTTGGCGCGCGCCAAGCATATCGATATCAAGCTCAAGTTTATCAAGGACTACGCCGAGAAGTGGATTATCAAGCCCATCTATGTGTCAACCGAGATGATGGCAGCTGACATGCTCACTAAAGCATTCAGCGCACCTCGGTTGCAGGTGCTTATGAAGATGTTCTCCCTCTACCGAAGCGGGACGAATACATGCAAGCGCGTAGTGAAAAACACGCAGCACCGTGAGGAAGGAGTGTCGGAAGAAGA
>CAJNAR010000045.1:0-60438 GCA_905220665.1 Albugo candida | reverse complement strand
TGTCTGATTCGTTCTTTTCTTACGAATTGGTGAGCCGATGCATAACTAAAAAACTTGTTTGATGATTTTCATTTTGGACTATCTTGAATATATACGAGTTGATATTAAGATCGGATTTGACCAATTCGACACCAACGAATTTACTCTTGTGAGACACGTGGTCGTCCTTCCTCGGAAAAATCGAGGTATGGGTGGCTGGTTAACATAGTCCATCAACATGATTTCACTGGGATTCGGCTCGACGAAACGCACAATTTTCCAAAATACCTTTCACTGGGGTTTCATGATTTCTTGCCAGAGCGTTACAGTCTTGAAACTATCACGCAGTGCATATAAGCAGAATGTTCACGGAGAACACGACAATGGAGTTGAGATCGAATACTTCTTTACTGGAGCGTGAAATGCTTTGGTGGAGAAATGTTGTCCCTGGGGACGTCCTTTCAAACAATTCCTAGAGATATCTAGCATTATTTCATCTTGTCGCTTCCCGAAAAAATGGGAGTTGTAGCAATTGATCTGCAAAGCAACCTGGTGCGAAGTTTTATAGATTGGGATGCTACAATAGTAAATACATTGCTAATCTTTATGTGAAAATGTTACGACTGCAGGTGGTGGTCGCACCGATCACAAAGCGGAAAATTTTCATTTCTCACTAAAATCATTTTGTGACAAAGACAACACAAACAATTCACCAAAATGCAAACATACAACTTCACCCCACAAACTTCTGATTATAAATTACCTGATCACAAAAACAATGTAGCATCTTTAGGGAGAAATCATTTCTTGTTTTTGCGACATGAAAACGTGTTGATTGTATCTTTCGTAGTCAGCAAATCATCAATCGGTATACGGATCACAATTCATTTACGGTTATTCACGGAGCACCAAGGACCCATTCTCAAATTAGAGCGCTGAGCTAGATATTTGATGAAATTCGACATCCATTTCATCTACGATAATCATTGGAGCGAGGAAAGTCTGGTTAAATTTATCATCCGTTGCTTCGATACCGTGTTTTCATTTTTGCAGCTGTACAAATTGAACGGCTCTCTGACCATTACAGGGTAATTCTTTATCCAATGACTGATAATAATAGAGATCGCAGAAGACAGGACCAAGTTCCACCAAAAAAACTGTCATGTTTTGATGAGCACATGTCATAGGGAGGAAAATTGCGACATCCCGAATATATATTCATTTAAGTGTGAGCATGTTTTCCGTTCATTCCAGGGTATGTTATTGACAATGCTTCGGGGAACATCGGGACATTGTGGTCACACATCAGATACTTGTGTATACATTTTGGTGGAGCAACATGAAGAAAGACATAAACGGTTATTTGAAAGGGCTCGCATCGTCGAGAAGTGATCAAAACCGTGTTCCGAGCACGATGCGAAATGCTCTTGATATACGACCAGCACCAAATAGGATGACACACTTAGATTGTGTGAATACGGTAATAAGTGCTCGAGAAAAAGAATATCTACTTATACTTCATGGACGATGCTTCCAAGTAGGATTTGAAAATGCGAAAAAACGTGAAAATACTTTATGAAAAAATAAGATTCTTGATATAATAATTTATTGGGTTTTCTGTATGCCTCACATGGGAGCCAAACAAAGATGACCAGAAATCAACCTACTCCGTGGAGTATAGTGAGTACTGTACCAGTATATCGCTCATCATCTCGAGATAATTCTGGGTAGAATGAGTGACCAAAAAAAAGAACAGGATCTTAAAATTTGCAAGGTTACCTCTAAGCAGACAAGGAATGCAAACATTCTAGGCAGCGTTTAGATCACTAGAAGATGGAAGTACTAGGGTACCACTGGAATAACACCGACAATAAAAACCTCGGGAATTTTACAAGTGTAGGAACGGTGAGAACGCTTCGGGAGACATAGCATCTGAATAAAGAACAGTATGGATAGCAAGGGGGAGTTTGAATGAGTTATATAAGCATGTGGAGGAATCTTATAGCGAAATAGGACAAGAGAATAGATTAATCATCGCAAAAAGCGGACGGAATGGAACCCCGTCGTGTCAATAGCGAAGAAAATCAGATCAGCTTTGATTCTATATTGCAATAAAATGCTTTCGTCTGATGTTTGTGAATCGTGTTATGCATCGAGCTATGGGCAGGAAATCAATTTGAACTGAAGCCGATACGTAATGAGCCACGTAATCTGAGCCAAGTCCGAGTTGATCTTCTGTATCCGAAATGTGTTTAATAGAGAAAAATTTGATATAGAGCCATGTTGAAAGCGCCTTGGCACGTTTGGTGTGGTAATGACCAGTGATTATATAGCACCGCAGTGGATGTCTCACATTCATCTTGGATGTGTCCCTTGGTAGAATCGTTTGGGTATTCCTTATTTATGACTAATGGTATATAGATCTCGGGTTTCTTTTTAATGATCAGAATTAGATTCTTGAGAAAAATCTTGGTTTCCTTTCATAGCGCAGCATAAAAACGAAGGCTTCCTAATACGTGATTCTGAATGAGAGATATACTGCCGAAATCAATTCCCACTTGCTAATTTCATCTCAAGTCAACTCCTGTCTTTAGCTTCTTTTGTATTGCATCAGATTACGTCGAGCGCTACAAAATCATTCATAGTATCAAATCCCAATAAAAACTACATGCGTAAATTTTTCACCTTTATTCGATAGGTACCGCATCTTTCAACGTCAACTCACATTCGGCTATTGGAAAAAGCCTTAAATAGCACTAAGACATTCAATGCGTCACAGATCAACCTATTTGCTGATCGTCGCATTATTAGATTGGATTTGCCGCTGTGCCATAAAACACCGGCTTTCTTGCTAAAACGTCTATATGCACCAACTTCTAGTCGACGTCGTTGTGCTCCGATGAGTCTCAGCATCATATATATTCTAAAGTAGACAGTACTTTTCATTGGTTTTCAGTTGGTCGTTTCGTAAATCGGATTTCTAAAAGGTGCTAGTGCGCAATTTAGTCTCGATATGTGGTTTTGCTTCATTTCCCTTACTTAGGGAAAGCAGTGCATTCTTAAATACAGGCCCCTTGCTGATGAATTCGGGAGTCGAATAGTGGTCTCAGGACGGGTTTCGGCTCAAAGAGGATACCAATATACTGGGCTAGCAATACAAAAGGGAGATAAAAGGCTTCAAATTTTGAACTTGCCTGTCGGTGCTGCTTCTAATCGATTTGTATATGATGAAACGTGGTTCCTTACTCCAAATAATAAGAAGAATGCGGGAAGACTTGTGTCAAATTCGAGAGATGTGATATACGGGTTTAGTGAGGTCTGCACCAGCATACACATGACCATGTATCATTCGACTTAGCAGGACAGACAGAAAAACAGTTGCAAAGATTCATTGAAGCTGCAATCCAGACTAACCATTACATAAAGATGAGAGATGACTGTAAAAAGGTCGTCGAGTAAAGCACTTAAGATGCTGACAAATGCGAGCGCAAAACAAGGGTTACCTTACAAAAAAGTGTTTTCTGTCTAGCGAGACAAGCTATACCATTGTTAATTCCGTAGGCATGGACCAAGTTCATCAAAGTATTCAGGCGTGGGATTCCTTGCTGATGGATCTTGACTCAATATATAGTCTACCATTTTGCAGGATTGAATGGAGGTAGCTAAGCGTTGGTGAATATACGTCATTTAAATGTCAGGCGCGAATGGTCGTGCGAGTGTCTACTTTTACATAGATGGTTCCTTTCACCAAAAGCGATGATGGCTTCCAGCAGACTGAATGCATGACATCAGTCAACGTTACTTATACAGTAGTAATTGTGAAAGTGATAGATCCTGCAAGATGGTAAGAGTGGTTTCAAGCTTTGTTTATTACCGATAGAGCACTAGATAGTACGCAATGGGTAATCGTAGCTGACAGAGCGGTTCTTAAGGGGTAAAGGCTTAATTGAGTAGACTCGGATCTGAAAGTATGTTTTCATAGGGAAGAGACTAATTCTCCATGATACCGAACCTTGTTGTGATCGAATTTGATGACATCGGTGGGATCATAGAGACATCCAACGGTTGCCATTGATTCATTCTCAAATTCCCACATTCCGTGAAACAATTGGGTAGTTCTGGAACACTCGCCGTCAAGAAGTAGTTCAAATCTGTGATCAAAATATCGAACCATGAAGTGAGACAAATAAAGCATTCCGGATCTCGATTTCCTGGAATTACTATTGTAATCATACGGACTGCGATATTTTGAGATGATCCCGTGTTCGAAGTACCACCAAGCTCAGGAGTTGGTAAGTTGTAAAAGTTACAAAGTTGATTCGGAATACTGATCACTTTTTTGCAAAACTTTTCACTCTCCAATAAACTGGCAGTAATGCATTCAGAGATGCTGTACTTTGGCAGGCTATATTTCGATGAAATCAAAAAATCAATATGGGATAGTCTCTTTACATAGAATCCAGCTTTGTATTTTAAGCATGTCTGACAGTTTTCGCCATGATTCAGTTCGTGTTCTACCCACATGCAATCTGAAGGTTGTGCTGGAGCCAATTTGTTTTTAGCGATTTGATTGTACCTGAGATTTCTTGCTGGCATATTGTAGTATATCTTGCCGACGTTGGTTGAATGGCTAATGCTTGTCTTATAGGCTTTCACACAAATGCTTTTTGCTTCGAAAGCTATCAATCCGCAGGGCCCTTCACATATTGGGATAAAGCGCTGAGTACGCTCCGATATCAGGAAAACAAGCTGCTCAGTTTTTTCTTTATCGTGTCCTTGCGCGGCGGTGGTATGACTGACCAGTAGTACTGCCATCCCATTTGAGTATAGAGCAATGCAACCAAGGCATTCTGTTTGTCGGTCGAGAATTGCGGAACTCTTAAAGCAAGAAGACGGCGATAGTGTGGTATCATAAACCGCTTTGATCGCGACATGCATTTTAGCCAGATTTGGCTTGGGTTCACTTGAAGGAGCAACTTGGACTGATCTGAAATGAAAATGGTTCAATTTGTTGACAAGATTTACGCAAGTATTGTCGACAAATTCATAGCTGACTCCACTACAGATACCGGAGAATGAACACGGCTCAAAAATATTGCTTTGCGTTGTGTACAGCACATGGAAATAGTGTTTCGTTTCATCATCTGTAACCAATAGAAATTTTTCTATCATATGAGAGCCGCTCGCCATTTGAAGACAGACGCCGCATTCAAAAGTCGTTTGCACATCTGTGAGAACGCAACGTGGTTTCTTAATGGTCTCTAAAGATGGCTTGATGTTTACATGTTCAAGACCTGTCATTGTGATGGATCCGCATTTAGACTTACCCTGACACTCAATTCCTGCTCTTAGGAAAGAAGAAACCATACCAAAGGCTTCAAGTATTGCTGTGGCAGACGGTGGGTTGGAGTAGTGTGTAGTGATAGACACAAGCGAAATACGATTCACACCGGCAATATTTGTCAGGCAGAATTGGCACTCGCCTAGATTACTATCAGTGGAAAATGTTGCGGTGATTACTACAGAATTCCTGGCATTAGTAACCTTGTTTCGAAGGCACACAACCGATAGGAAAAGCCAATATGGGTGAATCATGACCAGGAAATTTGTTTGTGATGGAAAATCCAACGGAAAATTTGTTAGGGACTCGTTCAGACCAGTCACTCTGTAGAAAGAAGTAGCGTGCTGTACAGGTCTTCGCAAAGCAATTGTTGATCATTACCATTCTGATTTTTCTACGTGCAAAAAAAGGGACATCATGGATGCTTTTGTTCTTATGTGAGTGATTTTTATCAACCAATGAAATTGCAACATGGAAAAGAAGCGTTTATGAAAGTCGTACTGTTTTGTGCCAGTTTCAAATATAACGCAGCATTATACTCTTTAGCACAGCAAATTTATATTATGTAAGTATAAAGCAATCAGAATCGCTCAGGAAACAATCATACGAAATACCACCGAGATAAGACCCAGCAGATAAGTCGGGTGGTAAAGGGATAGATGCGCCGTTCGACCGATATACAATCGGATAACGGAACTTGATTACTAGGAAATAGTCCCATTCTTTTGATCACCTGTAATCATAGATACGGACAAGATCTGATGACGTAAGAAGCATGAAGAATTATACAGTATACATGAATAAAATATGTACCTTCTACTTACAAACTGAGAAGCGATTGCGTCTCCTACCTCTTACAGCAATGCTAGTAAGTCGCTACTATCCAGCGAATTGCAACTATCGAGATATCCACACCATCCATATGCATTTTCGAAGACGTCATTTGTGTTTGGGTCACGATACTACCATACAACGGCATTCTCTGTTCGCGCGAGACCTAAAGCGAAACGCATATATGTTTTCTATCATCTACTGCATGATCCATGACTTCATATCGTTCTCATCTATTCTACACGTGGAACATGAAGGTTGCTGCACCACCAAATGTCGTTTCTGAGTTCACCCACAGTTTTCCATTACATTTTGTCTTATATACGCGCGTCGGATACATCGCTCGACGCGTATGTATGTTGCCTGAAACTGCTACCTTCAGGCAACATCTCATGACGTGCAGGCGACGGGTTTTCGCACCGAATCTCACTCAAATAAGGATGATTTATTAGTTCAATCCACCAAGCGGATCTTAACTAACGAGATAGAACGACAAGTTTCTTCTACAGTAATCTCTAGTGGTGTCCATTAGGCAACGCAAATCACAAGCTTAAGACCTACTCGGATCTATTCAAGTCGTTCAAAGATGGTGAGTCAGACTGCTCCCGCCAATTCGTTAAGTAGAGCATACCAGACGTAAGCGATCGTTATAATCCCTATTCTATGGATCTGATGTCAGTACGAAAACGCTAAGCTTGTAGTATATAATGAACTGTACCACGGGAACAAAGAGAACGTATTGTTTTGTGCATCTAAATTATGGAATAGTTTTTTCCATTATTGAAGTTAACTACTTTATGATTGATAGATATATAAGCAACGGGTTCACATCAAACTATATCCAGAACAAATTTAATCGTTCCAGTGATTGCTATATCTTGGATTCTAATGTAATCAAGCTGATATTTTATAACCGTGCACGTGAAAAACGGAGAGACGTTAGGAACTCCGCCACAAACAAGTCTTAAGCCCCCCCCAGGATCCCCAGCTCGAATATCTCGGACTATAGATTACGATACATGGATTTGGAAAGATCGAGGAAGATATCTGTATCGGGTTATAGAAGAGGGTGTTAAGACTATAGGTCGAAGTATTAGTTGACTCGCTCTTATAATTCAAGTGCACATCCACAGGCGCGAGTCAAAGAGATAGTTAAAAACAACGCGAGTGCAAGTGGATTTGAAATATATAGTGGATATACTCGCTGAGCAGTTTCACAATCAGGTAACTCCAAACGAATTGATAGCCGAGCAGTAGCAACACTTGATGGAAGCTTATGAAGAAGCCTTCGAACAAGGGGGAAAATTGTTCGTTTTGGAATTGGAAGGGTAGCAAAGGTAACGGAGCACTAGACTTCTAAGGTGCGGGATATATGAAGAAAGAATCACAAAACAAATGCCTGTCCGCACTTAGAGTGAAGAATGGCAGATTCTCGTGTAACGATGGCTTCTGGTTGAGTTGGAGCACGACTTTTGTGTATAAAGAACAAACAAATCAAAGTGACAAGATTGCCTATATTGTTTCTGACTAGTTTACGAACAGATCATGACGATTTTGGTGCAAAGAGAAGGAACAGTATCTAAGATGCGAGTAAATACTTGTTTCGTTCATAACGCAAGCGGAAGGTTCTATTTTCAAATGTGGATGTGATCACTATGAAATGTCTGAGGAACGACGCCTACATTTCTTTCTCGAGGCCAAGCACTGTTGCATGAAAAGGAGTGGAGCGTTGAAATCCAGGACGAATGTGAATGATAGGATTAGAGGGACGGCACTTAACCAGAACTTCCAGAATATTCTAGAAGGTGAACAACGTTGACTTCCTTTTAAAAAAGCTAAAAGCATTTAATATCGCTCGTAGACGCTATTAATCTCTCTGTGCTTGGAGCGATCACAGAAATCGACCTCAAGTCGTTTATGAATGAAATTTTCAGCTTGCAGGGAATGGATAAAAAAAGTGTGTTATATTTTCAAGGGTATATAGAGCCAGATATACAGGCTGGAAAATTAGAAAGAATAGATTTCAACACGAAGAAATGCGGTATACTACTTATGATAATAAAACAAATGAGATGAATCGCGCGATATATAAGAACGAACGTCAATTCGAGGTGATACTGATGGGTAGAACTGGAGTACAAAATAGCTTTTTTTTTGAAGTGCAATACTTCCGATCGCAAAGCTACCAATAGTCCTGATCTCATAAAATGGAAGCTGAAAGTTTGTTAGATTAACACAAAAACACTAGGAAATCTTAATGTAGGCACAATAGTGAATATGAGGCCAAAATAGTCATTGCAAATGTGGCGACAGTGCAAGGATATGTTAAAAATGCACAAGTTTTGCTGCCATTGACTTTAGCATATGAACCCGGAGCTTAGCCTGACTTGGTGAGGTGACTGGAGAAACATTGAAAAAAATGCTTGATAGCTAACATGACCCACGAAAGCTTGCTGGAAATATAGGCGGTATTTTGCCGACAGAGAAAGAATCCGGGATTTTTGAAAGTTTCCTACTTTGAATTTACCGCTCGCATTGTAAGAATGTCTCCCAATGGTTTTTCTCGTCAACCTTTCTGGATGGATGGGGGAATTCTCCTTAAAAACACATTTTTGTGAAGCAATTGCGACTAACAACGGTGTAACTACAACAATCTCATCACATTATGTCGGTTTTGAAAGTACCAGATACGAGTACTATGACATAAGGGCAAATAAGTATTGCTTAGCTGAAGCGAAGATGTCTAATTCACATGTACCGAGTCACAATTTTTAAGATGAAGCAAATCGATAACATAAGAAATTGTTTGAACAATTTTGCTGAAATTGGGACGCATACAGACCAGGAGCGTGATCGTACATGATAGAGAAAAAGTCAAAAATTATCGAGTGCAAATTCTAAGAGAAGGTCAGAGCCGGGATATCCACAGGCAGCTGTAGGAACGTTTAGGTCATCTTACAAGACGTACACGATCATTTTTAGCCTAGCTTAGGTAGACCGGGGAACGTACTTAAATATATACCACCTGTGACAGCCAATGCGGCTAAAGTAAATCAAGCCACAACATCAAATCGAATACAGTGTGCTGAAAGTATTTGGTATGCCCTTGTTGCAATAAAGGTAGAATTAGAAGTAAAATATATTTAGCATTATCCTATTTTGTGAGCAGTAGAACGTGCATTCGCAACATCATTACAAACTTGACTATGTGACGTTTTACATGACGTCCGTCTGGTCCCAAGTGCTGACTGTTTTCACCTTGTCTTATCTTTCATGTTGTTACCAAGCAGCCGTTAAGGTGGGGTTGGACTTTACCTGTAACGGGTCTTGTAGTTGGAACTCAAGCAGTTGACGACCTGTCAGAAGCATTATCGTCTAACGCAGTCAATATGAGACAAGTCAACAAAACTTACCGAGCATCTCGAATGACCAATGCCCATGCTGGAAGCTAGGACGGATTATTTGCAGGGATAAGGGTGTTATTCCTCAATGAATTCCTAGTAGAATATTGGTAGTTGGTCCTGGTCGCCGAGTTTAAGAATTATTCCTTTTCGGCAAAATATTGTATACATCTACCAGATTATTGATGGGTCACAGCTTCAAATATTGTCAAATTCTACTACAGCTCTGCTAAAGGAATTTTTGCACAATTGTCTTATCATGAGTATTTATGACTTTGATACCTTACTGAGAATATGTAGGAACAATAATATAAAGCTGAACCGTACCAAAGAAGTTCTTTGGGATGGTGAAATATTCATAGTGCTCGACGAGTTACCTTTGCGCTACAAGAACAGCATCTGAGTTAATGTAAAATTTGATACAGACGTCTATTTAGTTCGTATGGACGGAAAATATATTCACTGCGTTGTAGCGACGTTGATGCACTCACATAACGCTTTTGGCATATTTTTCCTTAGCAGTTCTAAGTTATGGTCATTCAGGCGCGATGGTCGCACATAGATCGGTAGACTGATAATTGTGCCCATTCCTGATTACTGATTCGCAGATATCACCAGCTAGAACTTCACCCTGGCAACTGTCGAGCAATCTAACTCTTTTGTGTCGATGTGAAAGTACATTCAAAAGTGGTGGGCATCGATTGAAACGCTTTTTGCCAAAGTAGATCCATCAACATCAAACAGCATTTGTGCAAAGACGGTCGACTCATTATTACATTCGACATCTCACCGACATACAACACCTTGTTAGTCATCGTAGGGAGAAAGCTTGGGCAACTTATGATCGAGTCAATTACACGGACGAGTATCGCGTTTTGGATAAAATGGGCGTTGGAGAAAGCTTCATTGACTGGGTTTTCCTTCTTTTGAACAATACGGAGGCGCAGTTGATGATTAATAGAAATATCACGCCGTCCATTACAGCACAACGTGGAGTGAAACAAGGTGATCCTTTTCAGCATTACGTTTTCTTATGACGATCGAATCTTTGGGAAATTTACTCCAACAACATGATCATGGCATCTAGATCAAAGGTACGACTGTCGCGACTAGATTAGTTTTTGCGGACGATTCGACATTGCTTCCGGAAACACTAAATGGGGTTTTCACGCGGCTCTTATCGTTCAAGTCTATTGTGATGAATCTGTTGCGGAGCTCAACTTTGGAAAAACTTTCCTCTTTTCTTGAATCGGACCATGCCGTGTCCACGTATACCCAATCGGACCATTTTGGGTCTAGTGGAGTTGGTAAAGTATTTTTGTATTCCATTCGACAAGACAACAACACGTTCTATGGGTATTTCAAGTCTCGAAAAGCGTGTATATGATGAGTTTGGTAAACTGATGCCACTTGAACGAACTGTCCTTGGTCGACTGCAGGTTGCGCAGACGATGATCTTTTAACGTCTGTGGCATTACACTGTGCACGTGGACATATCAGCGGAGACTATGCGACAGTGAAAACCTATACGAAATGGATTTGTGCTTGATTGAAAACAAAAAAAAAGCTTTGAAGTGGAACAAATAAAGCTACAACGCATTCAATTCGTTCAGCAGTTCACATCTTATGCGTCGAAAATTATTCCGAGGAGTTGAAAAACTGCTTTGACGGGAATATTACAGCTTATCCAACCATCTTGTGAACCACACAATCCGATGGACATATTCAACATCGCACCACATCGACAGGGGAAAATGGTACAACGGGAGAGTACATCTTTTTGGTGGATACACTTAAGCATTTGCAATGTGGCATCAGATGGATTGGAGCATTAAAATAGTAGATTTAAAATTTTCTCGGTACTACATGAAACAGCCGATGTTCTTTCACTGCGACCAGGAATTAAAATATGAAGCTGCTGCTCGTCTGAGTTCGCAAAATTCATCCTACAATCTTGGAATGGTGCACGTACAACGTCATATTTCCGAAAACTTTTGCTACAGCTTTTGACATTCGGCGTCAGCACGACACTTTTCGAGGCTGCGATGCATGGATGAGGGAGGAAGATCTCGTCGAGATTTATTACAGCGGCGATGAGCTGAAGAGATCGGATATGGCTGGAAAAAAGTTGCTGAGGCGACTTCATATTGAATTCACTTAGATACTACTGCGTGTCCACTCGACGATTGGGCCCATCACTTGGATTTAACCGAACAGAAGTGAAGTATTGTTTTATGTGGGAGCCAAAAGCATGAAGAACAAACACCATTTTGTAATATTTTTCGCACTGGCAACTCTCATTTATCGTCTGGAAACCCCCGGACCAATTAAGAGTCATCTCATGTGAAAACCTTAGTCATCGGGAGAAATCAGAAGCACTGGATTCAGAACGAGTCGGAAAATCTAGACTATATCTCGGCATCATTGGAAAGTGTCTTACCCATTTTCGAATCTCTACAGTTTCGTCTGGCTTTTCGAATGTTCCCAGATTGATCTCGATTCTGGTTCTTAAACGAAATCAAGCTCGACATTATATTTTGCACGCAACCTTTTTGTGCGGCAGCAGAGTCCGATCAGCATCTCTTTGTCGAGTGCGATCGCATAGCCCAGTTATGGATGGACTTACGCCTTATTTGGGATCCGTTTCTCTCCTCCCGACCACGTTGGACATATATTGCATGTGAAAGTATCCCATCCGACAAGGAAAGACTGTCAGAAAATTATTCCCGATTTATGGCTTACATTGCACTTGGTGACACTGAACGTTGTTTAGACCGATTGGATTCGTCGCTTGTTTGATCAGTGATCAGCAACTCCGACAGTTCCAGCACATTCACGCTGACTGCGCACGTTCAGTAATTTTGAAGACAGTGTTACGCTTAAGACGAACGTACATCCAGCGATCCTATGTCGAGAAAAAATTAGGCAAGTTCCATAAGGTTATCATAACCGTGAACAAGATAAAATATACAGATTATAAATAGCCCAAGATACTTTTTTTCTTCTAGCGATTTTTGAGGCGGCTGCTATCGTTTCGTTGTAGGACACACACCAATCTCCTTGGCTACTGACTTGTACCTCATGTCAAAGATCAACAAATTTCCTTTCACCAGAAATTCCCAATTCTTTGATTTCACCGAATAAACGAAAAATGGACAGTTAGCTCTGATGTAAGTCATTTCTAAATCTCGCGAGCACTCATTTTTACGGAAGTTTTCAAGACTTCATTTCAGACGGTTGATCATTCCTAGGCTCCTTCAAACGTCTTTAAATATTATCAGTGCGGTATGTCGATGAGAAGCGATGCCTTAGTTGACTGTGTGTGTGCAAATCAGTCCTAAATCCGCACGAAAAGGTACGGTGAAACAGTCCTACAGACCCGTCATGTACAAAATCTTCCAGGAACGCGCAACGCTTTCTCCGCCGCTCACTCAAAGTGTGGTATATCTAGGCCATCATCCGTGGAGATAAGACATGGATTTTGTTATTAAAGAGAGAGAAAATGACCTAAACGAATTAGAGCATTACTTGTCGCAGTTTGCATCGTTAGTCGTCGTGTGCGAGCCTCGACATAAATAGTGCCCATATCAGACGTTCGCTACTTTCGTTGACTTGTCTCACATGAAATGCTATTTGGCATTGTTCCAATTAATGCTTGATGACTTTTAAGGGGCTATTTACAAAAGGCTCTTTATGTTCCTGTAAGTTTGACCATCCTCCTAAGAAAAATCGGAGTCGGTAAGTACCGTCATGCAGATTTCGTCAACCCACAGGGATCTGTGCTATATAAGACGCTTATGACAGTATGGAAGCGGACGTTGAGAGAGTTAGAGAGGCTAATAGGAGGGAACTAAACGTACGACCACTTCTTTTACATCATAACTCTCAGAATCTAGCACGTTATGAGCCAAAAAGTCTATGGCCTCGACGCGAGCGAAAGTCACGAGTAATCAGGAAGTGCCTGTTTCAACGCCGTACTGAGTTGGAAAAGAACTTTACAGAATAGAGAGAAAATGCCAATTTCGAATGTCAGAAGTAGACTTTATTCTACTTAATTTTATCACATTGAAAATGACCTATGATCAACGTCCTTACTTGGCATCGACTCGCAATTGCTATTCATTCAATTACCATTGGTCGTTCTATCTTTCCAATCGTGCGTCTTGGTTCATCATTCGAAATGGGCTGGCTATGACAGGATGCACTTTCAACTGTCGAAATATGGATTGAAAGAAGATCTACTTAAGCCAAAACAAAACTATTCTAACTTTCGGCGGAGTGACAAGAACACGCGTGCATATGAATACTACTCCACGACTAGCAGCACAGCAAAGATACAATCGGATCTTTCTATCGAGCTGCAATCCAAAGTATTAATGACATATTAGTGAGAAAAGACTGTAAAACTATAGCACGCCGGATGCTCACAAAAACGTTGAAAACAATGATTACTTTGAGTGAAGACAGACGAAAGATGCAGCACTCTCACCCGGCTGACTTATATAGGCGTGAGCTATTACTAACCTGATGCACACTGAAGCAATATATACTTCAAATATTGCAGGATCGAGAAGAGGTTGAAAAGAGTTGTTGAAAACATCTCATTTGATTCTAGGTGTGACTGTTGCCACAGACGTTTTGACCAATGCCGCAGACTAAACATCACTGATTGGCTAATGTTTTAACATGAATGTGATTGGCTGATTTGTGTGATTCATCGATTGTTTTCACTATTCCAACACACGTTTTCACAATTGCCGCAGACTAAACATGATCACTGCGTCTACCTAAGATACATTATGGAATTTCTTATCTGATGTTTTTCTTGCACTTCTTAGAGTCCGAGCGGTGCCCTGCTACATTACAAGATCTGCATAAACCCCTCTTGGAATTTTCCTTGGGTTCCACATATTCAAACCCAGATTAATTGCATCGCGTCGATCCATTTTGTTGGCGCGGCCTTTCTTTAGGGAGCGCAGTTCGTCGAGTGTCGTAGCCCTGCTGATGGTCTGGAAAGGCCACAATGCAGGTTGCCAAGCGATTTATTGGCGAGGACACGTCCAGTCGAGCGAATCACATCGATTTGCGATACAAGTTTGTCAAAGATCTGCAGAAAAAGAAGATGATGAAGGTGCAGTACTCTGAGTTCAAGAAAATGCGTGCGGACATTCTGACCAAGACCCTCCCAGCGCCACGAATCTGCAAGCTCCGCGAGCTTGTGATACTCACCGGAAAGGAGTGTTGTAGAAGCGCAACTACTGAGGTGAAAATTTGCGACTTTTGATGTGGTCAGCCGCAACTGTTGATTTAACGGACACGGAAGGTAACTAGGATAACAAAGAAAGAAACATTCAGGTCTTAATTATTTTGATATACATCTAATCTCAACAGCAGATGGGGAAGAAAGGAAGTGCGAAAACGTGGAAACGTGTAAGGTATTATTATGTATCTATCTTCCGTCGACGCATTAATATATCGATCAATTTCTATTACTTTAAATGAATCAGCCAATTAGAGATGTTTTGTCTGTGGCAATAGTCGCATCCTTTGACTTTCGATAGTACAAGAGGTCGTGCGAATGTCTGTTTTGATACAGACCATTCATTTCTGCGAGAAGTAAAAATGGCTTTCATCAAATTGAATGCAAGACATCAAACATCGGAATCTCCTCGATTCTTGTAAGATGCCGCTGTCTCATCCTCCTAAGAGCTCAAGCAACATGGCACAAGCCAAAAGCCAAAGTTGTCGATGCATTAGTTCATTCAAATACTCCCCTAATATTATTCAAGGACTAGATGCTGCGAGATGGTCAGAGGATTTTTCCAATTTATGCTTATTTCCGGTATAATACTACAAATGACCTAATGGGCATCGATCTTATAGATGAGTCTCCAATAGGTTGACGCCTATTTGAGCATATTCGCGTCCCTAAGCGTATTCATAAAAAGAAAATTGTTTGCACTTACATCCGGCTCGGCTCCTTCATTCTATGCCGCTTGATCCTTATCCCTATTTTGACTCTCGGTACCATAATTTCCATAATTGCCAGCAGATGAGTGACTGTCCTCAACCTTCATCAAATTGAACCGTGCTCTGATTGAATCCGAAGACATCGGTCGAGTTGAAGAGAGATCCAACTGTTGTGATGTACCCGCTCCTAAACCTCCACACTCCAAAAAACAAGCAGCTTTTCTTGGAGCACCCAACATCCAGAAGACGTTTGAATTTGTAATCAAAATATCCAATATAGACGTGAGACAAGTGAAGCATTTCAAAATTGGATTTTTTGGCCTCATAATCCGAACAAAAGGGAAGTTGTTCGCTGCAAATGTATGTGACTTGGTCGTAGCTCTTGGATGATGAGGTGCTGTTTCGAAAGAGCGACAGAATTGGTCAGGAATTATCGTCAGCTTTTTGAACAACCTTTGTTCCGGATGAGATCCGATGAAATGCGTTGCGAACGTTAGGCATGTTCCATTCTGTTGTCAATAAAGCTATAAAGTCAATCGGTGACAGTGTTCGCCGGTTTGCTTTATATATTGACTTCATGAAAGACTGGCAGAACTGACTATAGTCTCGCTCGTGTTCTACCCACAATTATTTCGAAGTTTGAGGTAGAGGAAAATTGTCCGGAACCATTTCTCCAGGTTTAAAATACCGCATTGGCATATTGTGGTACGATTTGCCGAGAGAGGTTGAAAAGACAATGGCCTCATAATATGCTTTTACAAAATCGTTTTTTCTCTCTGAGGCATATCGATTCACATAACACTGCGCAGTATGTGGAAAAATCATCACCTTTTTCATATACAAGAGAAATAAGTTGCTGACACGTTTTCCTGACTCGTTCTTGAAGGTGCCCACATTGAACACTACAGCAATACCAGATGATTCTCGCGCTATGCAATTAAGGCAATCTGTCTTTTGCTCGATTTTCGCGGAAACTTGATAGCATTTTGAACTCCATTCAAAACTCTCATATATCGGTTTGATACTGTGATACAATGCATTCCTTGATCGAACATCATCCATTCTGAGTACAGCATTGTTCGCAGGTTCGTTGAAATCAGAGATGGATAAGTTTCTGATAAGAAAATTGTAAGCACCATCAGACATTTCAATATCGGATCCGGTACAAACGCCGGAGTCTTTGCATGGAGTGAAATTATCCAATAGCTGTGTGTATAGCACATGCAAATAGAGCTCCTGTGTGGACGTGGTTATCAGTTGGAATTATTGTATGCTTGAAGAGCCGCTTGTCATTTTGAGATAGACGCCACAGTCAAAACTTGTTTGCACATCTGTGAGAACGCACACCGTTTGTGGTGAACCTACCATCTTGGCAGGCATATATGTATTTTGCGCGATGGTCGCCGGCTCAAGAGCTTCCATTGTGATGAAGCCGCATATAAGGTCACTTCGACAATCACGTTTAGCTCCTATAAAAGAATAAGCATGACCAGACGCGTGGACCTGTACTGTTGTCCATTAGTGATTCGGGTCGTGCGTGGGATCAGAAGCAACTGAAAGTCGATCCACACCTGCAATATCTGTCAGACAGGAATGACACTTGTCTAGATCACTATTTTGTGTCAATGTAGCGGTGATTATTAATCCGTCGTTCGCACCAGTAATTGAGTTTAGTAGCGACGCAAACAAAAAGAGGAGCCAATTCTGATGCACCATGACCAACAATTTGAAAATGAGGAATTAATTCAATCTGTAGTTAGGACAAAATTTATTTCCGTGGAAAGAAGTAGCGTTCTGTAAAATGTCCGTCAAAAGAAGAGGTGATTACTGCTCTTCTTAATTTCCACGTGAAAGAAAAACAGCAGACAAAACGGAAATAATAAAATGCATTGAGTATGTGTGGTGAAAATCATGTGAAAAAAACGAATGCGGATTGAGCATAAGTGAATGGAGTAAAATAAACAATAGAAATTGCTTGGGAAGACGGACGTGCGAGATTTGAGCCAGTACCAAAACGAATCAGCAAGGGCTGGATGGGTTGTTCCGCAGGCAAAAAAGCGAATAATGTCGTTTTAAGTTGAAGGCCGTTCATGATTTTTCCTGTCATTGGTCTTGAGGTTGGATCTTCAATTCAAGATCAAAAACAGGTAAAGTCTGACCTCACTTACATGGGACGGGGCAGACTGTCGCCAAGTAGGACCATCGAAAGATGATGGAGGAACCAGGCTAAAGCCATATGCAGCTTGAAATGTTCAATTTGGAGTGCCGATCCAACATGCATGCCGTAGTGGGGACAAAACAGGATGAACACTAAACATATTTCACTTTACTTCTACCTGTATTGCAACAAGTGCCTAATGCCGTCTTTCTACAATCACAGCTATTAATGTAGCACATACATAACAAGGCTAACACTTTCGTCTCTGAAATAATGTGTACCTCCATTGTTACATGTGCCAACTCTATCCACCGTATCACCTGTAGCATATAAACCTATTTTCCCTCCTTAACAGGTGAACGGTTGCTCCAATGCAACATTCAAGTGAAACGTAGTCACAATCGCAGAATCGTCCAAAACGCCTTCTTTTTGGATGGATGTAAACGACGAAAAGACCAACAAAACCTACAAATACTACTACGACTACTGCATTGGTCGTTTTGGATCAACACGAATAGTCTTGAAATTAAAAAGCTTGGGTGCAAGTTGAAACGCAAAAGAGCAGACGGGTGGAATCAAGCAGAAATATCTGTATACGAGTATACCTGAGAGATCCAATTTAAAGCAATATGCAGAGAAGAATGTGGACATGCGTTCACTGCTTTCCTAACAGGAAACTCCATATCTTCTGAACTATATTAGCAGGAAGCTTGACGATGTATTGAAACAGGTGAAAAAATACGAGGCAAGATTTGCTAGATCCTAGCAATAACATTTCTTGCGAAGTAACAAAGCGTTCGCTATACATCGAGTCTACGTCACACGACAAAATTAATGTGGTTACAACACAAGCTGACAATTTCTATACATCCACCATTTCGCACTGCTTTATCTTTGGATCTGAATCTACATAGAAGTTAAGAGATAAAGCAATCCTCCTGACCAACAGCGGCATTTTTACAAGCTATCGCTATTTGAGCTTAGTATTAGGAATGCAATTTTGCCATCTTCAACGAAACATCTTGTCAGGCTAGTGCTCTCTCTATTATCTTCTTGTAGATGGTAATGGTTGTGTAGCCTTGTGATATAAAGTTTTCTACCATAAAATCTGCCCTCACCCAGAGCTTCTGAATGATGGGTGTTTCGAAAAAGAATAGCTTTCTACGAGCTTGTTATGAGTGTAGGCAAAACCTTGTATATCTCCTTAGAAAGCAAAAGTTCGATTACATGTAGGTACAGCAGATTCACTTTTGCGAGTAATGCTAAAGGTCAGGGTAGTAAATTGCAAGGGGAGGTTGAAAATCAGCAAACATGAAAAGATGAAGACAAGAAAACGAAGTCAAGAAGAATTATGGCGAGCCCCCGCTTTCTAAGACCAAATTCATTACTCATAGGCATGTTTCTAGGCTATTATATTGCTTTATTAGCTTTTGAAAGGCTTGAGCTTTCATTTTTAAGTTCGTCTCATGTCTTCTGCCCGTAAGAGAAATGCTTTGAGGTACCGTCTTGCATTCTGACTTTTTTTTTAATTGATGCTCGAGAAGGCAAGCGTCTTTTAACTCAAGTCTTTTCGATGCCTAGTCTCCAAAAATACTATATTTTACATTAATTGAACGAACCTAAAACTGGTGCACTTATGAGCTAACAGTGTTGCTTTTCGAGGCCGAATTGGGACCATGCAACAAAGTTTGCTAACATTTTTCAATCCTCCACAAAAGTGATCGAGATTTCATAGGTCTATGTTCTTTTAATTTAGGCTCGTGTTATCGGTATGAACAATACTACAGCTGAAATATATATAGTAAGAAATGCGTAAACGTCCAACCAGACTAGACCATTTCGTGTGCAATATACCTATAGTTCTCCTCTTCTCTTATCACCAGTGAGCGACTTTCATTTTTTAGCATTCTTTCTGACCTTTTCATGTTCTTCATTGAATAAACCAAACTATTCGAAAATTACGATGTCTTTCACGTACTTGTGAGCCTGTACATTCTCCATCGGTACTGAATCGATCCTCGAGCAAAAGCTAGATTTGTACAGAATTCTGAGAATCCAAATATGGTTTCCCGACCTAATTATGACTGTCGTTTATTACGGAAATGTCATGACGATCTGGATCACAAAATATGATAGAAACTATTCGACTAAGCCGTATTTGTCTTTAATACTTCCTTACCATGAACCATCTCCATATTGATGTACTTGTCGCACTGTACCTACGTTACATTCCTTCGATCGCGTCCAAATAGGAAAGCGAAGGTTAGGATGGATTTCCCAAATACTAGATAGATGAATGCAGAACACGACGATGCATCCGATATACTTGTTATAAGTACTAGAACAAAGCTATGAAAAAGATAATTGTACATCAGACTTGACACTGGTGGTACACAAACATGCATTTTCCGCGTATTTCAATGATCGCTTATATTGATATTCTCTGTACTTCCTACTAGCAGATTCCCTTCTACTATTGCTCGTGAATACGCTTTGACCTAGTATTCAGAAAAATGTGAAGTGCATGTATTAAGATCTTTGACCGCTAGTTACGTTAGATACCTTACTTTTTGTCTGTCAAGTATACACATAACCCACATCATTTTCTTCTCTTGCTTTAAGTTTCATTGAGAACGAACATTCGCATGCCTTCCGCCTTAGCCTCGGTACGTACTCAACGCGCCAATATTAGCGGCACATCTTCCAAGGGTATTCGCGCAGGCTCCCAGCTATTATAGGCTTTGCCCAAGCCCCGCCGTTCGACCAAAACCTTTCATTGATTCGTATCGAAGTTCATTTTGCAGTCTGAAAAGCGATAAACCAAAGGCCGACCATTTGCATATGTTGCGTAATCCCGCAAATCTTGGGTAAACCAGAGATATTATTTCCTGAAAATCTTGAACGCTTGATATCTCGCGTGAAGAGGGCAAACTAAGCGATAAGTTCCTGTATGTCATTTGTCTATCTATTGATCGTAGCCACCACCCGTTAAGGGCTCTTAATCGAGATTTAACTTGTTTTCGCGTCAAGTGACATTTCCAGACGAGACAAAGTCGCCAAGATTTCCAAATTTACGTTGCGCACCAAATTTGTTCTGTTTTGGCTTCGTCCCGCTTCTTTCTTCTTCCTCGCCGTATCCGGCACTTGTTGGTGTATAGCGGCGGATGTTTGCTGAAGCTCTTGCATGTGTTTTTGTTCTTTGTCATTGGTTTTATGATCTGTAAACGACGACATCCCTTTCCGCCCAGCTGGCTGATGGATGATACTGATAGGATCCCGTGAAAAGAGCGCAGTAAAATCCATCAGTGCGGAAACCCCACCAAGTCAACTCGAAGGTAGTGGTTCATGCTCGACTGACACAGTGGCAGAACTGCGGCTATTGTCCAATCGTATTTGTTTCTCGCGTGAAAGTGACCGCATCGCCTTCAGAATTACCCTGTTTAGTACTTCCGCAGATTCGTTTGCCCATGTACAATGGGCAGTAATGAAATGATGCTGCGCATTGCATCGAGAATCTTGCGTAACCTCTCCACCATTTCATTTTTGGGATGAGATCCTAAATCGGATACCAGCAATGATATCACACCGTAACGCTTTAACCAATTCATTAAAGCGTTGACGGTAACTGCCATTCTGGCAACGGTTTTCGAGATGAATTCTTAGAACCCGCTCATCCCATCCTTCAACACACGGACGTAACGCAAACTATTCAAATCTTTTGGCATAGATGGGTAGTCGAAATGCAAAATTTCATACGGTTTTGCCGCCCGTAGTGTTTCGTCTTACCGACGTGAACATTGCTCACCCTGAACCACCAAACAGTGTGAAAATTGCTGACGAACTTGTGCACGTGTTTTTTCATGCTTTGCCATACCATATGTGCCGCCAGAATGTCATAGATGTTTTCACTTCGACGATGATCTGCTGCACCCGCATGGGCAATGGCACAGAGCCTTGCTGTAGATCCCCATCATGATCTGGTATCCATATACGTCCCTGTGGATCCTCATAGATAATCTAAACTCATCCTTGGTGTAGTTTGTGGCTGCTTGCCCCGCAAGTGCCTTGTATTAAATATTCTCTGATTTCCTTCAATGAAGGCCATTGAAAATCCGTTTGTCCTAGAGGTGACACATTATTGACAACTGACACGCGTCGTTTGTGATAAGTAAAGTGACTTCACCGTGACAGCAAATCACTCTATGTATTTCGAATCCGGCCACATGCTGTACAGTATAGCGACACATCTCTAAAACCATTGACTATCGTTGGCGTTTCTCGGCTCTGTATCGAAAAATCGCATTATCACCACTCCTTGGGTCGAATATGAGTGACAGATTTCGATGGTCGGTGATAAGTGGAACTTTTTTTTTCGCAGCAAAAAGTATTCCATCAGCATGCATATCTCCATTATCGAAAACGCTTCTTTCTCAATCTTCGCCGATTCCAACATAGATGCTTTGAACGACCTGCTTTTGAAAAAGGGGGGGGGGAAATAATCTTGCTCTCCTCTGAGCTTTGATAATTCACCTGATGCTACTTTACTACTGATAGCCCCCAATGATTTTGAGATGCATTTGTATACAGAAACAGGTCACATGCATCTTTTAGATGTGGCATGGGCACTAATTCAGTCGGAAATCCTTTAATCATTTGTAAAAATTCATCCTGCTTCGAACTCCATCCATGCTCCCGTAGCAACACGGTCATGAGATCTATTTCTTTCTCCTTCCTGCATAGAACGTCCTGCGGATCTCTTACAAGCTTCGTATAATTTTGAATGTTGTTCGCATCCAGTTTACGGCACAAACAACCGTTGTAGTTCTAGTTCTGAAGGTGCAAGTTCCCACAAGCCTTGTTTACGAATCCTGCAATGGCTTATCTCCGCTTTGAAATATTTGCTTCACATCATACGGTGTACCAGACAAAACTGCATTTCTCCGGATGTAGTTTAACTCCAAAGTCCCGGCATGTTTGTATGACCACCTCAAGTTTATGAAGCAATGTCCTCTCTGTCTCATCATATCCCAAGACATCAATTAAATAAAACTCCACACCTTCTACCAAAACAGACTTCATGACTTGTTCTACCGCTTGTTGTTCATAACCAATCGCATCGGTCGATCCCAGAATAACTCAGTTTTCCTAACAAGCCATCTGGTGTCACCATAGTAAAATAATTTCGGCTATTCGTATGTAACGGTTGCTGCCAGTAGAATCGAAAACAATGCAAAAAACTAGCATCTCACGCCCTCCAAATTTGCCAAAATTGATTCGAGGTGCCGCATGGGCTATGCCATTGGATCCATCAATTCATTTATTCCCTTAGGTCTACTGTCATACGGTAAGATCCGGCTTCCTTCTTTCGCTATAATACGCGGAAGACTACCCCATCGAGAACCCGAATTACGATAAATCAAATCGTTCTTATCAGGTCCGCGAGATTTTTATCCATGTACTCTCCATCAAGTGGTGGATAATGCCTCGACTTTGCAATGACTGGTTTCATTCTTTACTTTAGAATGACTTTCAATGGTGGAACTTTGACAGGAGGTTCTGCAGCAAATTCCAATCGAAATACGACCCCATGTTTGATAAAAAGATTATTTAGACGGTCAACTGACTCCACTGTGGCTCTTGTTTTCTGAGCTTTAGTCACCTTTCCCTACAATATGGTATTAACCGTTTCTTGAAGAGTTTCTGTACGTCACTTCCGGGCTGAAAGACAATGTTCTGCTTCGTTCATAGTATCATCTTGGTCTTTATTCAGACTTTTCTCTCAGCTTTAAAGACTTACTGACGGGAGTCTGTACTTGTAGCTTTTCGTCAACGGACGGATCTCAGATTGTTTTCTTTTCTCTTGCTTCTTGCAAAATCGCCTTTACCGAGTACCCTCTAGTTTCCATCAAATTTCTGACCATGAGTAACGAGAGTGATACATCTTCTTCAATTACCATGGCCTCCAGATTCTGCCATACGGGTGGCCTCCATTTGTAGTGAACTCCACTTAAACAAAAACGACACTTCGTTTAAGCCATAGTGGCGTCTTCCCCACGATGACTATCTTCAATGGCACTTTTCAATCTTTTATCTGAAGATTTCGCAGCCAAAAGCACCTTTACGAGGCCAACGGACATCATCCAAAATCCGATCTTGAATGCAATAGATTATCGATATTAGCGATCCCATGCACGTTGTCATGACCTCTCCACTGCTTTTGCGTTCAACGGATTTTTTCATTTTTCTTTCCGCTTCAAATCTCCTTTGTTTTATCAATCTTTCGGTCACTGCTGGTGCACAAGGCATACAGTTTTGAACGGAGTGCTCCGTAATATCGCACTTAAAGCACTTGAAACGATGTTTACTCTTTGAGCCAGCCCTCCAAGACTTCCTATCTTTACTTTTCGGATAATTCGAGCATAGTACAAACTTGGTCGTCTCAATATCTTTCACTTCACTCTCCCTGTGTGCCATGCTGTTTTATGTTGATACTGGTTTCAACTCCATGAAGACTTTCAATAATTCTTGGCACCGTTTACATAAGACTACGGGATTCTTCTCCATTCTCTTGTGAACGTCCATTCCCAAGCTTTTAAACGATTTTCAGTATGAAAGTGGTGGCTCCAACGCAATCACCATCCACTGGACAATTTTTTTCGTATCCACATGTTCCACATACTCCTGCAGAACGTGCTGATCCGATACCCGATATATCTGGTTTCTCATATCGAAAATTTGGAGCTTGCATCGGCTAGGCAAAAATCCAGATCTAGCTTGCTCATATCTGCTACAATACTTGCTAAGTGCACGTTATCCGGCTCTCATGCTTCCCGAAGTAGTTTATCCTATCTGATTCTATTTTCCATTGCAGATTATTCCATCTCCAAATTCAAGATTTATACTTTTTTCCATATCTCTATGCAAGCGGATACCGTCTCTATTTTGTATATCGGGTGTCTGGGAAGTTGTGGCGCATGGTAAATTTTATCCTTTCCTGAAATACCCACCATCTCGCAGTACCCCGTCCTCCGTCAAACTCGATCTTTCGTTATCTCTCCTGTGAAGGGTCCAGATGGATCCAACTTACGAATTTTTTTCTTCTTTTTTCGGATTCGGATGCTATCTTATTCAGCTTGGCATAAATATTCTCGTTGTGCTCATGTCTTGAACTTGAGGCACCGCCTCAGCTTCAACTATAAAGGCTATTCTTTACAAATCCCTCTAAAGTAATAAACTACACTGTTTACTTTGATATCCTGTGTGCTTCTTACCGCCAGATTCGTTTCTACTATTGCTCGAAATCTGCTGTAACTTAATATTCGAAAGAATGTGAAGTGCGTGCATTTTTTATTAAGATCTCTTATCGCCAGTAACGTTAAACACGTTAGCTGTTGTCTCTAAAAGATACGCATAACACAAATTGATTATTCAAGAAACGCGGTATACTGTTCCGTGTTCCGTCCAAATGAATGTGAGAGTCAGTTGTAGAGAAATTAGTAGCTAAGATTGCTGTAACGAATAGGAGATATAACACATTGTTCCATTGGTGCTCGTCAGTGGAACGCAATATTTTGAAGTCTATTTCAATACTCAGTCACTTTTCCTCTTGCTCAACTACACACTAGTCCAGCTGCTATCATCAGATGCATAAGGTATTCCTCGTTAGTATTCTCGATTATACCAATGCAATCAGACGATCACGCCTAAATATGCAATTAAAAACGATTCCAGGTTCAATGTCTTTGGGTCCTGCCGTACCATGTCTGCATACACAACGCCATGTTGTCAATTTGGCTGGCATTTCAAAGAGAACACAGCTCAATGCAGCATGATTCGACACTGAATCTGTTTTAGGCCACATCTTAACTCAAGCCGTGTGCTGCTTACTGGCCATTGTCTCTTTCGACGTTTACCAAAAATTCAAGCTGGGGAACAATAGAAAATCCTGTTTTGCTCATCCCAAAATTCGATTTTTCTTACGTGTCTTCCCTTGAATTTTGACTACACACCTTACAGCATATTGAAAATGCGGAGAGCAGAAACCGAAGTACAAAAAAATTCAGTCTGTTTACCTACGGAGTACGAATTACACCTTCCATTAGAGCTTCTTGTCCAAGATTCCATTTTATTTTTCAATAAAGCCATAGTCTGTCTCAATTTCAATCGACCTATATTGCCCTCGCGTGGTAAAGAGAATAGAATAGAAATGCATACCAGTTTATTCCATAGAATGTTTACAGTGCGCTACTTTTTCAGCGATATAATTGGTCTGAAGGATCAGACAACTTTCAAACGCATCTCTCACTTTTGATTGTTTTATTAGGGTGCATCAACATTGGCTTCTCGTCTCATTTGTGTGTCTTCTGGAAAGGTTAGTGTTGCCAACTAGCCTGGAATACTCATTCCAAAATTCACTCTCAAAAATGGCGTAGTCAGGTGCCAGTTCTGTCTGACAAAAATTGGCGAAGTAGATCGTCATTGGCTCACGTCTATCTGTGCACACAACTCGAAAGCGCCCTCCGCCGCAGCAAAATTAAAAGCATCTAGTCGGATGCTCTTTTATGCGAGCAAGGGTAGCCTGCCGTCATGAGACTCAGTGCGGCCTCGTCGCAGAGACACGTCTTGAGCATTTGGAGTTCATGACTTCTTCATCGAATTGTAAAATTGCAGTAATGCGACAGCTGAAACCGCTGTGCATTCTTATAGCTGCGCAAACGCGTTTTGCTTGCTGCATCTATCCGAATGGCGGGCGGATCGGACAGCATAGAGAAATATCAACTGGTTACAACGAATTCAATGTAGCAATATTTGCATGTGCCTTAAACACGGCAACGTAACATTTGCGAGCCACGATCTTTATCGGAGTATGCAGTGGTATTGAATACGAAGTTGGTGTTGAATATTATGATCATCTTGTCGAAAAACTATCCGCGCCTCTTCTGTATTCGTCACAGCATATCCTATTTTTCCCAATATGGACGACTATAGAGGTCCCCATGATTTGGATTATGCGGTAAGACCGATTCATAGAACTGTAAATGAGATGTCAGTATGCTTGCAAACTTCCATAATTCACGAATTATTGAGCGACTACCTTTTTTGTATGGCTCATGTTTCATCTAGAATGGCATTAGCGGCTGCTAGATAAACTATCAAGTACGGACCTGGAGATCACGAAGAACGCACACAGATTTTTTTCTTTGTGATATTAAAGGCTACTGGACTTTTTCGCATCAGTGTAGATATACTCGTGGACCGATCACTGTGCAAGTAACCGAAATTTGTCTAACACTATCTGTAAAAGCATTGCTTTTTAACCTTCCCAAGGCAAGATCTACCTCAAAATGGAAGTGAGAGGTCTTGAAGGAAGAAGACGTCCCGGAAACATTGGTTAGATCATAAGCTACAAGTTATTTGTGGGTAAAGCATGAGTTGGGGCAACGAGAGTAGTGTAAAATTTGCTTGGAGCACTTATCTAGAAAATGATGCTTTATTCCCTTCACACATTGATTTTCTGATTATATCAAAGAAAGCATTATATACCATTTCGCAATGCGTTTCTTCTGGAACAGAACCGGGCAAGAAGCTTTGCAAAATAGTGATTCATATTCCGGACCAATTTTCTTGTTCGTTGATATGCCACAATTCAAGCGTAGTTAAAATTTCACGGCGCTATTTTCTCTTAGTACCACTAATTCAATCAATATTACTGGACGGTCAGAAACTCCCATCGTAGCATGCTATACTTTTCTGACTTCTGCATTAGATATTCGATCGAAGATTTGCTTCCATTTCGGATGGTAGGTGTGTTGGCAGGTCAGCGAAAGTTATCGCGTTCCACGAAAGTGCCGAACGTAAGGTTCTATTCCTAGAAAATTAGAATCCTAACCAATAGTTTAGACTAACTATCAAGTGCGACTAGAAACCGGAAGCACATTCTTGACTCCTTCGAACACTCCTCCGTTTCTGGTTTCACTTGAAATTCTGTCAACATTAACTTGCATCGTTCAATCCCGTAACTTCCATAACTCTCTAAATCCTGTGTCGGAAACGCCTTTAGCTGCAAGTCGAAAATCGTTATAGATGTGCGCACGTACCTTCGTGCGATAATTTGGTTGACAATGACAGCTCTGACGAACTTCAGTCGGACTTTGATATGCTTAGCCTTGATTGAAGTAGCTTCGTTAAGAACTGACTGATAGCCGCCTGGTTATGAAACCATAAGATGATTGGCTCCTTCAGTTTGACTTTCAACTCTTTGAATAATTCCATTCCTCCACGTAATTTCTGCAATGCCTTCGATGCTGCTACTAACTCCTTTTCCATCGTAAATAATTCCACCGAGTGCTGCTTCCTTCATGGCCAGCTGATCGCCATTCCATTCAAAATGAATGCTGTACCGGATACTCTCTTTCTCGTTTCATTATCCGCCGCATAATCAGCATCTGGAAACGCTTCTAGAGTGACTTCTCTGAGATTGGTGCATACTTCACCACCCAAAATAGAGCTTTAGACTTTTTGTTCCCTTGAGATCACTCCTCACTTCGACACCTAACGGCCAATCAGGTGCTGTTGGGGCATGAGTACGTCTCGTCAGCTTGTGTGTAGCAAAACTGATGTCTGGACAAGTGCAACGCGAAAACCATAAAAGGCTTCCAGCCAAAGACTGGAAGTTCTTGAAATTTGGCTTCTTGACTGAACGCATCTCCCGGTCCGAATTTGATTTTGTGCTATCGTTGTAGTCTTGACCGATAGGCGTGAAAACTGGATGTGCTTCATCCAGACCCAGTTTCGTTATCAATTCGCATATGCACGGTTCCTGATCCAAAGAGTGTCCATCTTCTTCCCTGTACCGAACTTGCATTCCCAGAAGCTTGCTGACGTGTCTGAGTAGCTTAAATGAAAGACTTGAAAGACTATCAAATGTCGCCTCGATTCTCGAAAGACTTGTCCCCGTTATCAGTATATCGTAGACATATACTCTCAAAACCGTAGTTTCTTTTGTGCCTTGGTCGTAACATAAACATGAGTCTGCGAGACGTTGCTTAAAACCTGCATCGCTTGGCTTTTGATGCAAAAGGTGACCCCATAGCTGTCCTGCTTGGTCCAACCCATAAACGCTCTTCTGTAATCACAGTACTACTTGACGATGACTAGTAACACCGAGCTCATTAATCTTGGAAACCGAAATTTCCATTCCTTGAGGCATGTGCAAGTACAGATCCAAGTTCTTTCCTGTTGGTGCATTTACGTACGCATTAGTAACGTCACCATGCCTCGATGGCATTCCCTAGATCATCGCTGAAGCTAGTATGAGCTTTGCTGTCCCTAAATCCAAGACTGCTACAAATGTCATATTGTAGTTGACTCCGAGTACTTGTTCGTTCCCGCAGGCAACCAATCTAGCGTTGGACCGTTCCAAATTCCCCTTTACGTCCTTTTTTTGTTTCACTGCCCACTTTGTAATTAATGCTTTGATATCTTTAGTTCTTGGTACAATCATCCATGTTCGGATTTCCTCCAGTGTGGCTAGGTCTGCGTCTGTAGCCTCCTTCCATTCGACATGCTTGCCTGACTTAATTTCTTGGTTGTACGTCTTCGGATCCGGCTCAATAAGCACTGAAGCGATCTCTCGAGCTGAAGCTTTGCCTCCTTGGTTTTGGTAACCATCTTGTTTCTTGGGTCCTTCTTGTTGAGATTCGTTCGCCTTCTTGCAGAAGTCGTGATTGATTTCCTTCTAACAATGGCATCCGCATGAGCTTGCACGTCTATATCTGTCAAATCCTGTTGACGTCGTTTGATATTTTCATTTCCATTTGCTCCTTCCAGCGTTGACTCCTCAATTGATAAGTGTTTAGACTGGAAACAGTCTTTGATTTGGGTATATACACTTTGTACCCTTTTGTTTCATCACATTTTCCCATAACAATGCCTCGCTCACTTCGCTTTGCGAGGTGATTTTTTTCCAGTGCGAATTCGAACCGAACAAGGTGAGCCGATTGTTACGACATCAACAAGAATTGTATCCTTCCCAGTCAGAAACTTCAAAGGAGATTGTCTTCCTACACTCTCTCTGGTTGGACTTCTATTAAGAATACAAGTCCCGTATTCCGCGGCATCTGCCAAAAAAGATAGCGCCATGGATCTTCCAAATATCATAGACCGCACTGGATTTATGACTGTCCTATGCATTTGTTCAAATTTCTCATTCGATGCTTGGTTTCCGGCCTCGTTGATTTGTCTTCGTACACCCTCTTCTTTGCAATAAAGGTCGATATTTCTGTATTCAGCACCGCCATCCGTTCGTAGAACATGAATCTTGCAATCGAATAGCCTCACGAAGTGAATCAGGAAATGGTGGAACTTTAGAGCTGCTTCAGTCTTAGTTTTTGCCAAGAATACCCGACAATAATTCGATTTGTAGTCAATAAAATTGACCACCTATCAATTTTCACGTCGGTCTAGAGGCGTTATTGAACCCTTCATATCACTGCATATGACTCCACCAATTTGTTCCGTTGGTGAGTTCATACCAGTATCTTTCGGAGACTGTTTGTTCTTTGTTTGCTTGCTTCCCGCGCAAGTAATGCACTCAAACACCGACGGTCATCAATATCGATATATTTATGGAAGTGTAAAAGATTGCTCATTTTCTTGTTTGTTTATTCCACGGACTCAATTGAAGCGAGTATCTCCATGACACTGGAGACGTGTTCTCGCCCTTCTGCATCGATAACGATAAAAATTCTTGACCATACTCACTTTGAACACGATCGCACCATCAGAAGTACACTGGACAACTTTCTATCCATCTGCTTGATACGTCAATTTGCATCCTATTGCCTCCAACTTTCCATACGAGACAATGTTCTGAGGGAGGTGTTCCGAATGTTGCAAGTCGTTCAAGTAAATATTCCTCGGTAAACCGTTGACTATTGCGATAATCTTCGCCGATCCTGTCCATCCCATCTTCATGTCCATCCCATTGGGAATTATGCATGATTTGTTTCATTTCTTGCGATGTTGCAACGTGTTCATATCCGTCACGTGATGCCTGCTGAATCCGCTGTCTAATATCCATACTTTCTACGTTTGTTCCAGCGTAGTATGTTTGTATCCATTCCCTACGACGATGTCTTTTTTTCTTCGTTGCTGGAGAAGCTCTGTTTCAGGCAATGCCTTTTCATATGTCCACTTTTCCCGCAATTGTAACAGTTCGTTTGCTTCTTTAGCTTGGTTTCCTTTATTGCGCCCATTCGGTCTCGATTCCATTTCTTCGGGCCTCTTGGAGCCTTACTGATGGTGTCTTAATCCATAAGCTGGGCAAACTGACACAGTTCCTGTGCTTGCCTTCCGGTGTCTTCTCTTATTGTATTGGCACGGGCCATCAGAGCTTGTTTGAAATCAGACTTTGCGTACTCGATAACGCTTCCCAGGAGCGTATCGTCTTCTCCACCGACTGCTTCACTTACTACCCTCAGGACAAAACATGCTCGCTTCAAGAACTTTCACTCTTTTTTTTGCGGTAAACATGCGCGTTGCTTGCGTTCTGGTGATGTTGGGTCGAAACACTTAGTTGATCCAGTCCATCACTTCTTCAACGCTGTATCATCGATTTATCCATTGAGGTACTTGCTGCTTGTAATAGGTAAGAGCTATCCCGTTGAGATGCCGTCCAAGGCAGTCCAACTTCACCTCCTCACTCCAAATCTTGCCGGCTCTTGTTGCGCATGCGATGGTGCCGCAAGAAACGATAATCCCATTTCTTAACGGCAGTCCAAGTCAAAGGTAGGTTTTTATCCCGTCGAATGGCTAAACGGCGAGCTTCTTAACCCTTGCTGCTGGGGATCTCACTCAATTTAGCCCGTCCAGCGCATTATTTTGCATGGCATGTACGAAGCTTCTTCTCATCCCGCTTCCACGATGCTGCATCGGTTTCGCATCCAGGGATGACATTGTCAAACCCTTTCCTTAGGTTGCTTGGACCAGCAAATATGCTCTCTGTTCGCGTAGGTGGTGCTGGTACGGGCGAGCTGATGCTCTGCTCGGTCTCGATTTTGTCCAGTCGATTTCCGAATGTCTCCAGCAACAGCATCATTTTGTCAATCTCTTGCTCATCTGATCCGTCGGATTCGTCCATGTTTTTGGCTGATAGAATCTTGGTTAGGCTCATAACCTGTGAGAAGGTGAGCGAAGATGGTCGCGTTCCAAGAAATTGCCGAAAGGAAGGTTTTATTCTTAGAAAACTAAAGTCCTGACCAAACGTTTAGACTGAGTACCAAGTCTGACTAGGAACCTAAAGCATATTCTTAAGTCCTTCCAACAAGGTGTCCTTGAGAAGGTTATTGTAATAAGGAGTGTGGAGCTTTAAATGTGGATGCAGGGCAAGTGTTGGATATCTCTATCACTCGACCAAATGTCTTCGAATTCAAAAAAAAGTAGGCTCGGTATGATGCAGTAATTCAAGAAGAATGTGGGGAGGTACTCAGTTTCACAGCAAGCGATTCCTGCCAAGGCGAGTATGCTTGAATACGCTTCTACCGATTTGGAGAGCTATCGATCAGCTAAAGTTTTCCTTCAGGTCTTCACCAAGTTCTCTGCAAGCTATAAATATAATTCGTAGAATCAAACCTACCAAGATGCAATCTTTATCACTCGCACGATGCAGAAAGGGTATCATCCCTGACTACTGTATGACTCTTTTCAACCCTACTTTCATATAACCATAGAAGCTAAGTGTTAAGTTTTTCTATCGCCCTTGATGTATTGATGGCGTCTATCAATACGAACATCTCCCAAGTCACTTCACTTTCAATACCCTTGACTCCAAGAATATTGATGTTCGGCTTTATTGAAAGCGATCACATGAAAAGATTTTCGCATTACCATTTTCGCCCACGAACGTCACTGTGGCTCCCACATACGATGACACAACTCTTCTGCATAGTAAATATAAGTGTATTTTAAGTCACCATCTATGAGCAAGAATACACCACCTGACATTATTTTGCAAAACGATCCTGATTATGTGTTCCAACAACGCTACAGCTGATCAAATACCATCTGCGGCGCACTCGGCCAGAGAGCAGCTTTTTGTATTCGTCTTGCACCATAACAATTCCTTATCTTCTATTTACGCACTTTGATCAACCATACTGATAGAAACGTTGTAGTGATTATAGGCTGTGCCAGTGTACGTTTCTGAGTCTATAAAAGTGGTCCGATGGTTTGGAGTGCTACATCGATAGCGCTTCTATAGGCAAAGAAACGCTTTTGCGGGCGCATTTGGGAAGAGGATTAGCCTTTACTTGAGGACCATTCCACAGTTATTTCCTACTGACACATGGTGAAATTCCTGAATCTTAATTTGGAATAAAATACTCCACTATGAGTCGTTTTACCTGCTAACTCATAAAGTAATACTTCATGAGTATTGTGATGTGCACGTCCTTTTGCAAGGTAGTCACTTCAATCTGATTGGCTGCACCGGATCTGCATTCTACCCAGTGTTAAGCATACAAAGTGCTTTTATCACAATCAACTTCTACCTGATGAAGCAACAAGGTGCACGCTAGGAATGGTTTGAAGCTTCTCATTCATCCTTCTATTCTATTCCCAACAGGGGCGTGGTATTGCTCTGTTAGCTACAACCTTTCTTAGATACTGTTTTGATTCTGTCAGCGATTATCGAGGCGTATTGGTTTAAGGACGCAGGACATCACTTATGATCAGAAAATGGAATAATCCTATATTCAGACTAAATATAGACGATATCATGATGATTGGTTCATTATAAATCGACCGATTAGACATGAAAAAAAGAAGAAGCGAATCGACTGTGATGAACGCCGTTGGAGATAGTATTATTTCAAAGCTAAAAAAAATGAAAAAAAAGGTTAGCAATATCTCTGGAATATTACATCCGCATACTTGCCGCACTGGCTTGTAATGCTACTGAAATATATGCAATGGCGAGACTTACTTCAGCGCATCAACGCCGACTAGGATCCCGTAAACCCAGATTTGTATTCGTTACCAAATCCTTGGTTCTATGACAGAATGGAAAAGACAATGATGAATCGATGAATAATATTAAGAGTAAAGGCATAGAGTTGTGATGAATTTAGTGACTTACGGACGCGTGTGAGTGAAAAAAAAACATATTTCATCAATTAGATCATACCACCATTGAAGTATTTGACATGAATTCACATGCAGGAGCACAATCAGTATACGTTGACGAGGAGTTGAACCTAACCTTTGAGAAGAAGCTTGAAATCTACATACCTTCCAAGTCATGCTAAAAGTATGTCCAAATAATCTCACCTAGCGGCGACTACAAGATCAAAGAGAAATATATGCTGCCGTAATAAGGCTATCGTTTATTTCAGCTCAAAGACATTTGCTCCTATTTCACGAGCAACTAAGATAAAAGACTCATGAACAGAGACCCTGCGCCAATTGCGACCCGTAGTTATTTATGTAATCAGAGTTGAGATGCAGAAAGAAAGAAAAACGGCTTTCCTTAGCATAAGTTTTCTTGCACTTCGACATATTTAAAGCCCGGTGAAAAGGGAAGCTTGTCATGGCTTGTAATAACTTGAGCAACGAATCAGTGTGTCTAGGTTCAAGGCTATAGATGTTTGGAGAAGAGATCAGTAATAGAGAAAGCACGTGAAATCACGTAAGATTAACACAAGAAATGTTTTAGTTTCTGAATTACGTCGTAGCTCATGTACAGAGAGTTTCAAATGCCGCATTTTGCCTAGACCAGATCTTATACTGCAGACATGTCATCGACGCGATGAAAAATATTGAAACAAGCAGTTATAAAGACAGCTTCCATGTACGGACATGAAGTGAAGAATGCTTTTTTTACGTGTGCTATATAAATGCTGAGAAGAACACTATATCATCAATGTAATTTTCTCCAGCTTCTTCACTTGAAATGCATTACTTCAGTTATATACTAGAGCTATATCTACTCTCTTCTTAGTCTCTTCGATGCTTATTAGTAGTCACACCTTCACGGATATGAACAGATTCAAACTTTTGGTTATGTAGACTGCGTCTACTCTCTACTCAAATTCTGTCGGTATGGAGTGTCTCATCGAATAATGGATTGGCGACAGTATCAAATAAACAATCTTGGCGTACTGAGATCTCCATTCTCTGAGTATAACCTTGTATATTCCAGTAAATTCTACTCCCTCTTTCAGCCAGGATGTAATGATCTTAGGACCCACACAACTTCACGATAGAGCTCTTTTTTCAAATTGGTTCCTTCGTCTGAAATCTATGTGGCGAATACAGAAAGTAAGCAAGCAAATTTCTGCTTTCATTTAGTCTGCTAATGGTTTGGAACCCAACGCACTTGCACAAATTTTCCTAATTATATCGATGCCAAATATTATCATCTCATTGCATATGGTTGGATGGTGAGCTTTATAAAAAGTTTACATATTTCTTCATGTCCATTAAGATTTTAACTTTCTCATCTAATACTTGAATTTGATTACGTGATGTTCCGCACGAATAAAATTAGTTACATCAATAAACCAATGCACAGATCAGTGTCTCAAGCGACTGTAAAAATCTGATTCATACTTTTCTACAGTAGGTCATTCTTTCTTCTGAAGATGTGTGACGGGGATAATAATTGATTTTGCCTTTCTTTCATCTTTATCGACGCATGAATTAAAGTCAGCTTTCATTTATCACAATTCTCATCACAGCGACCACCTCTACGCGTGCGCAATTGCAAAAATCGAAAGCACGGGTTGCCCCCGGCCGTTCAAATCAGCCCGGATATCCGTCGCTCTAGAAATTTCGTAGTTTAATCGCATCAGATTATATATCCCAGCGCTGCAATTTGGGAATGGTGTACTTCGGTACTGGGGCATGACCTAATGCGAATTGAAAATTAATGCATGATTACGGTGATCCTTTTAAAAAAGTGAAATCTTGCTGTCTATACAAGAAGTATTATCATGATTTCATGCCTCCAAAATGTTTCATTTTTTCCGTTGACGATATTCCATTGTTTTTATGAACATTCAAATAATCGACTGGAATTTTTGAGGGTCTAAAGAGGTTGTCGTCTGCGAATTAGCAATCAGGAACTGGGGCGCATTTCTCAGGCTGTCGAAATATGTGCTATCATTTCGGCTCAATGAATACTACTAAAAAAGCTAAAAAAATGCTAAATCTTCGTATGGGTGAAGCATCACCCACAACGTAGTGGATATCTTTTCAGTCCATGCGAACTAGTTGAGAACGGTTTTTAGCGGTCTTTTATTTCTCGTATGCATCAGCAAAACTCGCTATTTCCGATTCGAAGGAAGCAATGTATACAAATTTCCCATCATCCACGAGCATGGTTCTTGTAGATACGCTTCGAGTAGCATATCGATCGGTGCAACTCGGCTCCTCTTCTTGGATCACAAAGCAATGCGTCGAGTAACTTGAATAGAGACATTATTCCACCACAAATAGTTCTCCCGCCCCAAAACTTGTTTGGTAGGGTTTGGCTCCATGTTAGCGTTCCTGCATATTCTCAGTACGTTGTATTGAAGAGAAAGTAAATATTCGGTCGACTGCGCTCACGATAAGTCCATTGTAGAACAATTGTATTGGCAGTGCTGTGGTAGAATTTGTAATAAGTAAAGCTTTCAACAATCTGGAAAATGTATAGCATGGGCATTGGTGATTCGAGATGCTCAATACGTTTTGCTCACTTGTTGCATATTGACTATTTTAGTTTCTTTGATTCAGGCTCTTTGGCTATCACAGGTGGTGAAGAACTAGGTACTTCTTACAGGCTACCGGGGGTACGCTAGATACAAACCATAGCATATTTCTTGTAAGATGACCTGATAAAAACGCCACGGTGCGGAGCCATTCTGACGCATGGTATCGAAAGCACGATCTACTGCTCTCCTTGTTTTGTCGAGCAAAAAAAACTATCTCTCGGTTTTCCCGACAATGGCGGTGTAGATGCAGGAAATCGAAGCAGTTGGTAACCCGAAATATGGAAAACGGTTGCGAATTTTTAAAGCACCCAGCACTGACCTTTTCTTAGAACTTGCACTCGATACCATTCTGACTTGTTCCCTATCATCTACCCTCATACCCTGGTCTATATAAGCATCCAATACCAGCAATTTGGTGTAAATATCCCTATTTGTCATTTGAGATTGATATATCTTATAAATTGTAGCTCGGTAGCGGTTCGTTGACCTTTTCTGTAAGCAACAAGACCTTTGCTCGATGTCGTCTTACTCCTAATTATTAAACATAAAAAAAATGGAAAGCATCTGATGAGATCGATGCACCACTATAGCACCGAGATCGGCTCAGCGGATTCATGCGAAAAAAATCAAAAATGGGCACAATTTTTCAATCCGAGCAATACCTTTGCAGTAAAAATGTTTTACAATCTCGTCTTCTTTCTTGGCCCGTAAAATCTTGCCAACAAATCCTGCAAGCCTTCATCGATTATGTTAACTTTCTCTTCTGATCAAGCAGTTCTGTCAATGTTCCTCCATCCCCTTCACGAAGACAAGGTAAATCCGGATTCTTACACTAAATTCAGTGACAACGCCTTTGTGCTTTTCTAACGTATACGGACATACCCTAGCGTGTTTGTAGTCACCAAATAATCTTAAGCTCTTTCCCATGAAATCAGTACCATTGAGAGCTTCGTGATTGAGAGTATCACACTTAAAAACAGCTTCCCTGTGCCTCAGTTCTAATTTTTAGTATCAAGTCGAATTGACGTTCGTCCTTGTAGATCGCGCATTATACCAATCTGAATATTATCATCAGTAGTACTCCGCATTTCTTCGCGTTTAAATTTATTTTCGAGCTTTCCGGCATGTATCTATATACTCCTAAAAAACAGCACTTTATCTAACCATTTCCCACAAGGTGGACAAAACGATCGAGATCGATTACCACATTCCTTTTAAGTAAAGTGAGACAAATGGCGTCTACAAGACATTCACACGCTTTCGGCTTTCCTTAAGGAAATTAACGTTTTGTGCACTTCCGTTGTCTTGATGAGTTAATTAGTACCGTTAACGTATATAGTTAGAAACCGATTCCGTCCACAACGTATCGGGTTCGGAACTGGGTTGATATATTTCTAGATTTTACGTAAGGAGAGAACTTAGCAAAAAATACACGTACTTTTACGTCGGAACAGGAATAGGTCAAACAATCGTCGAAGCTGTCGTCTGCATTGCCTGGTTGAAGATTTGTTGAAGACAAATAACGACGAAGACCGAACATGTCGTCAATATTCCCTTTGACTCGCGCCTGAGGATGTGCACTTGAATCATGAACAGAACGAGTCAGAAAATACTTTGCCCTAAAGTCTCCATGTCCTCCTCCATCAATCGATAGAGAGAACTTGGCCGATCTTTTCAAATTCATGTATCCTTATCAATATTCCAATATATCCGAGACAGGTATCCTTCATCATGCTTAAGAATCTTTTGTGTGGAGTAAAAGATGTCTCTCAGTTATTCACATGAACGGTTTCATAAATTCAGCTTCGAATAGGATATGGAATGTCTCTTATGGATGTAGTTTAATCACATCTGATCTTATCAAGTTGCTTGCACATCTGTCGATAATAGATATGCAACTCCGATGATGAAGGAAACGTGTTTCTAACTTCAGATGCACAAAGCAATGCGATTCTATTGGTTCCTATGGCAAAATTGAATGTTTATTACAAGGATAGCGTTTTGGACTGACACCAAATCAAAGAAAATGGAGATTTTAACGCTCCCTTACGTCTGGTAAGTTATGTTTCAACGTATTGGCGGGAAGCATCCTGACTTACAATCTTAGCTCATACTTTCTGAAAAAAAACGACTTGAATAGATCCGAGTAAGTCTTTCAACTTAACATTTACCTACTAGAAACTACAGTATTGGGGGTTTCTATTGGGAGATATGTTCGTTCTTTCTCGGAAGGGTTAATATCCGGCTGGTAGATTGAACTAATTATTTATGTGAGATTCGGTGCGAGGGACCTGAATGGCCCTTCACTGGAACGTCGTGGTGTGTTGCCTAAAGTTGTTAGTCAGGCAAATACGTGCGCGGCGGACGATGTATCCGACGCGCACGTATACGATAAATATGTATTGGGGGTGATGTAAGCTCAGAAATGAAATTTATTGGCGCAGCAACCGTCAAGTTTCACGTGTAGATAGATGACGGTGACTTGAATCCATGGATTATGCAGTTGATGACGGAAAAAAAACTTGCGTTTCGCTGTAGATTTCGCGCGAACACAAAATGCCGTTGAATGTTACCATCATGAACCAGACACATATACCATCTTCACACATTCATATGGTTGGTGTGGTAATCGCGATAGGCGCAGTCAACTGAAGAGCTTCGAGTTGCTAGGATTGCTATAAGAGCTAGGAGATGCAACTGCCTGTTGTTTGCAAGTGGAAAGCACATATTTATTCATGATATATGATTCTACATTTCTGCTACATCCGACTAGATCTTATTCGTATCTACGATCACGGGTTATTGAATAGATTTGACTGTTTCCTACTAATAAAGCTCGGTTATCCGATTGTCTATAGGTAGAACGGCGCATTCACCCCCACAAAATGCGTCTTTTTTACTGGTCGTATTTTGTTGTTTCCAGAAAGATTCTGCTTAGTAACATTACAAAATGTGATTATGCTGTGTCAGAGCACAATATCATACTGCCTTTTATTTGAGACTGGCACAACAGAGTGCGACTTCCATGCCCGCTTCTATTCCATGTTTTGATTTCATTGGTTGATAAGAATCACTCACATAAGAAAAAAAGCATCTGTGATGTTCCTTATTTCACAAGTAGAATAATCTGAATTGGAATGAACAACAATTGCTTTGGTGGAGTTTTTACGGTACGATGCTTCTTTCTACGAAGTGGCTGGTCTTTAGGAGATGCCTACAAAATTTTCCTGCCTAAGGGGTAAATTATTCCCTCACTATAAAATTGCCTGGTCATGGTGCATCTATATTGGCTTCTCTCTGCTGGTGTGTGGCGTCTCAACACGGTTACTGATGCCAAGGATCCTGTAATAATCAACGCAACATTTTCTCTCAAAAGTAATCTAGGCGAATGCCAATCCTGCCTGACGAATATTGCCGGGGTGGATCGTCGTTCGCTTGCGTCTATCACTACACATCACTTCAACCCACGGTCTACCGCAGCAATATTTCAAGCCTTTGGCGGGAATGCTTCTTCTTTTAAGAGCAGGGATTGAGTGTCAGCGTAAGTCTAATTGCGGATTCGTCACAGTGATAGGTCTTTAGAATGGGGATATGAAGTTGGGCATTATTGGTACACAGTCGATGCCGCTGTGCGTTCTCACAGATGTGCAAACGACATTTGAAATGCGGCATCTGTCTTAAAATGAGGAGCGGCTCTCAAACGATACAAAAATTTCAACTCGTAGCAGATGATAGACGTGAATACTATTTGTATGTGCTAGACACAATTGAAAGCGACATTCTTAAGCCGTGTTCATCCTCGGGCATGTGTAGTGGACTCAACTATAAATTTGGCGACGGTAATTGTGTAAATCTTGTAAACAAAATATCCAATTATCAATTCATTTCAGTCAGGTAGATCTTTCAAGTAATCCCAATCCAGATCTTGCTTATTTGCATGTTGCGATCGAAGCGATTGTAGAGACCGCACTATTGAAGTCGTTATGCTGTATTACTTCCGTAGCCCTCGATCGACAGACAGAACGCCTTGGTTGCATGGCTTTACACTCAAAAGGGATGGCAGTACTGGGGTCGATCATACCACCACCGCGCATGGATCTGACCAACGCGATAAAAGAACTGAGCAGACGGTTTACCTTATATCAAAAGGTTCTCGATGCCTTATCAAAAAATGTGGAGAGCTTTGCGGGTGGAAAAACCCCGAATCAAAAAGAATATGTTTGAAAGCCTCTAAGACAAGCATTAGCTATACACCCTCGGGGTGAGCTACTACAATATGGCAGCAGGTGAGCCCTGGCATCATCCAAGGTTTCAAGATACATTGGCTCTATCATAGCCTACAAATTGCATGTGGGTAGAACACGAGCTGAACTATGACGAAATGTGCCAGGCTTGTATGGAGTATAAAGCTGGATTTTCTGTGAAGAGACTGTCACATATTGATTTTTTGGTTTCATCGATAAATAACCTGCCAAAAAGAAAGAAAAACACAGCATCTCTGAATGCATTACCGGAATATCAGTGGCGAGTCGAAAGCTTTGCAAAAAAGTTATCAGTGTTCCGAAGCAAGTTTGTTATTTGTACACTTCACAAGCTCCTGAGCTTGATAGTAGTTCGATCCCGAAACCATCCCTAACAACAAATTCCCTATTACTACAATACAAAGGCCAGAAAAGTCAGATCTAAAATGCTTTATTTGTCTCACGTCATGGCTGAATATTTTGATCACAGATTTAAATTATTTCCTGATGGTCGGTGCTCAAAAACACACGGATTGTTTTGAAGAATGTGGGTATATCAGAATGAAACAATGGGAAGCATTGGATGTCTCTTTGATTCGACCGATGTTATCAGATTCAATCAAAGCAAAGTTTGGTATCATGGAGAGATACTCGCTTCCCTATGAGAAGATGCTTTCAAATGCGGATATGCTCGGATAGTCGTAAACGCATTTGATTACCATTTTATCAACTACAGTTTATCCATAAGGTCCTATCCAGCATTCTATGAGTTATAAAGATAGCTTGTAAGAATCTCTTACCATCTTGCAAGATCTATAACTTGCATAATTAGCACTATATAAGTAACGTCGACTGATGTCGCACACATGGTCTGCTGGAAGCCATCAATGCTTTCGAAAGCAACAGTTTATATATTAAATACACAACCGCACAACCATTTGCGTTTAGCGACACTTTGTCGTTAGGCTCACTTGATGACCATATTACAGTCATCTGACAATTAAGCGTAATGACTATTTACACTTACACTTCAAAGAATCTTATCGACTGTGTCTCTGTCTACCCTGCTAAGTTGATTGATTTAGTTCATGTGTATTTTGGTTCGCACCTCACATTTTACCCATAATCCCTTCTCTCAGAGTTGGTTCAATCTGTTTTGCTAGCCCCTGCATATTGAGTATCCTCTTTGAGCTGAAAACCGTCCTGAGACCATGCTTCGATTTCTAAGGTCATGATTATTTATGATTGTAGTGCACTCCATATGATTAGGAAATAAAGCAAAACGGTATGTCGAGACTACAGTGGGCGCTAGCACTTTTAGTGATCCATTTTGTAAACCCACCGATCCGAAATCGCACTTGCAAGACGATGATAAGTAACGCCGGTACTCATCGTTTTATTGCCATTTTACCCACTGTCTACGGACTTCTTTCTGACACAATATGCACCTCATACCACGCACTACATCCACATAGACGACTGGAAACACAACCTGAGCTTGCGTAAATGACGCAAGACTGACGAGGTAAAAGAATAAGGCAGGAGATTCTGGCTACTTCGGAAATATCTGCGATGGTGAGACTCATCTTTGCGCAACGACGTCGATGAGGAGTTGGTGCAAGCAACCCGGAGGTTACATTACGATGCGGCTAATCTGATGCAGTAATACGACTGGGTAGAGGTGTGACGTATTGCCTGCCTTATTGATTTCAAAACCAGCCTTCTACCGAAAGTAGAAATCTACGGTGAACGTGCGAGTTGACGTTTAATAGATTTCGTACCAATCGAATTGAGGGGGAACATACGTTTATTAGAGTTCACTTGGGATTTCATACTATGAAAGATTTTGTTGCGCTCAATGTTATTTGATGCCATAGAAAACTAAAAGAAGTGCCAATTGGTAGCAAAGCAGAGGGGTTGACTGGCGATAAAGTTTAGAAGTGGATGTTGATTCTGTCAGCATATCACGCATTCAAAATCACCTTTAAAAAAACCACAGATCCATAACGCTGCGTCATAAAAAGACCCGGATTTTGGTCATTAAATAATATCGCTGTTGGAGGTACTAATTTCGAATTTTTAATTCACAATATATGCAAGTCGAGAACGAAGTCATCCTGATCACCGGCCCTTTTCACCTAACGACACTTCCAAGATGAATGTGAGAAATCATTGCTGGTGTAGACCAATTCTTGATCATTAATAGAAGACAGGAATTTCTATCTCAAGATCGGCTTGAATGAAATTCTCCTGAATAAGGCGCGACCTTCACCACTTCATATAATAAAAGCACGGTGCAGGAAGAAGATAGTTTATTCCATCAGTCACGACTTGAATACTGATGAATGTAATGCTTTTATTATTTGGGGCTTGTTAGCAACAAGCAACGACGTGTCAGAAAAACACTCGTGACCTTAAAGAACCTCTGAAAGGTACAGATGTTCAGACGTGCTATTAAAGGGTCTACAAATAATCGGAGCTCAAATGAGGATCATACATGAAATGCTTATTTTGCTGCACTATGCAGTGCATCAAATGCGGAAAATTTTATATGCGCTTTCAGGTTGGACCAACTTCACAGCCTGGTCGTCCACGAAAATATTGGACATCTTCAATAAGCAATTAGACGGTATGAGTTCTGTACAGTCGTGAAAATTGAATAGGCTTTTTAATGCGACTACAAATTGTTACATAATTGATCAGGTTCATTTGATTATCATTCAACTTTCCTCTATTTCAGCTACGAGCTCCCAGTCTCTTATAAGTTTGTCTACCTTCTCAACTTGCTCGTACTCTCATTTTCAATCTCTTCTAGTTGAAAAAAATCGCTCTTGTTCGCCCAATCACATGACCCCAATGTTGTTACGGATTACGTGTAGCAAATTTCAATACCGTTTAAGGCGCTTTCAGTCTGTATGTACATCATGTGTTTCCTTGTTGAACTTACTTTGAATCCTTGAAATCAACGCGGAATTAGCTCAGGTTACTTGGCTTGTTCCATTCGTACTCAGTTTGCTATGCGTATCCCCTATACCTCGATGTAGAACACGAAATCCTCAACATTAATTAATAACAATTTTAAATTGTAGCGTTTCTGAAATGCGGTGCCCTATTTCAGCTGCTTTTTGACCATGTCAACTCTATTCCGTTGTCTCATTTCGAGTCAAGAGTCCACCAACTGCTTGTGTAGCGTATCTTTCGTGAAGTTCAGCCATGTCTACACTTGCCGAGGTCACGCCAATTTGATTTGAAAGCTCCCATTGGCTATATACTAGTAGTCCTTTATAGGACTTTTGGCATCAAGTGATCCTAACGCTGACTCAATTAAAACCAACTGCTAGATTAGTATGACTGATTTCTTTGTTCTGCCAGCCATACCATTAAACATTCTAGGATCTGTTTTGGCTTTCGGCCACTCTATCTACCCAAGACTATCTTGTGATGATGAGCCATGTGCTGATCTCAGTACTCACTACACTCTACGAAGCGGGGGTTTTATGGCCACTTTGGTCTGGATACCATATATGGTATACATAACTACCAAGAAATTGTTGCATCAAGCAATTTTCCGCTCTCAGTAAGCCTGCTCAAGATCTTTCTCATTTTCCAATCCTACTTGGAAGCATCGTCTATGAAATACAAGTAGGTATTTGTGACCTCAAGCGCATCTTACCGTACACGTAGACTCGAAGTATGTTGTCCATTTTTGATCGTAACAGGAGGCCCTCCTCTCGGACTCAGCACACGGGTTCGGCTCAGTTCTCAACGATGCAAGCACTTTCACATAAATTTTTTATATATTTGTTTGTGCAGGTCCACCAAAATGCGCATGTTTATATGCGGCTACCTTAACAAGCAACGTAACTAATTCACGAATTGATTGGAGCTTTATCTACTAGTACACTTACATTGCCTGAACGTCTATTATGATGATTTGTAGCATTTGCTGCATTTACGCGACCTCAACACCACTGGTGCTAAATCTGCATCAATACTTTCCACGAAAGGAGAGACATCCGGAAAATAATACACTCAATTCTTTACCCCCCCCCTCCCTCTGCCCTAGGATGGCAAGAAGTAAGCCTTCGCGGTATATGTAAGGGCAATGGATTTTGACAAGAACCGATTAAATTTCCCTGTATCGACGATCCCAGTAGAGAAGAAGTCGAAGAATGTATGACTTGCGTCGAATTGTGTAAAGCGCATATAGAAGGGCGATATCCCACAGAGCGATCAACCACAGTGCGTGTGCACGCGCATGCTGAAAGACACTGAAATTTTTAGCTGAGAAGAACCAGAAACAAGTACTCCTCATCGAAAAAAAAAGAAAGTAACGGCTTCATAAAGAGCACTAAAGTAAAATAGACTTTTATATGCTGCTCAGAAGCGTAAGATTATTATCTAACGCTTTTCATTAAGCTCGCCGGAAACGCAATCGTTTGCCATGTTAATCAGAAACCCCCAATCGTTCTTTGTTGGTCTACTTGATCCATGGCTGTAGACACAATACCCAACTTAACAGATGCAAAATGTAGCAAATCCAGATGGATTGAATTATACTGTACTACTTTTTCGCGTATCTTATCGGTATCTATCATTGCAGATTACTCATATAACTTGACTATTTTCTACTCAATAAAATGCCAAGTCTCATAAAATCGTGTACCTGTGGAGTCGCGCGACTACCCCTATACCAATCGCTTTCGCCCACTCGCATAAATCGTGTTAGATGATTACTTTGCGATTTCGTTTAATTCACATTGCTGTATCAACATGTGCTCATTCCCATCCAAATTTTCCAAATCACTTCCATTCAATAAATTTTATGTATTATAGCTACTGCATTTTTATTAGAGCGTCACCAAAAGTTATCAATGCAGAAAGCAGATGACAAAGCGGATATCGCCGTTTCTTGCAACCTGACAATACAAAGTGTAAACGCTTTTTCCCATATTTCCATTCCATTGGTTGAAAGCCGTCATTCTTGTGCTTGTACAAAGGACCACTCGTGTTTCTTTTCGATGAAACTCAAAAATGGTAATCCAGAGCACTTGGTATTGCAAGGGTTTTCCCGTACGCTACTTTTCTTCTATAAATAGTGGACGGGGAAAGTGATAACTTTAGGCATTGAAACAAGGAAACAATGTTTCTCTCACTTCCGCTGGTCATGCTGCATCAGCACTGCCTTCTGTTCTTTGGTGTCTGTCTTACGGATACACTTGTTGATGCCACCCAACCAATCACTATCACCGTCAGACTACCTCCCACAAGTGATCTAGGCAAGGGCCAATCCTGCCTAATAGATATTGCTGGAGTGAATTGTTTATCCTTTGCGCTAAACTCTTTGCATAACTCTAATCGACCGCGTGCCAGAGAAAATTTTCAATCGTCTGGTTGTGCTTCTTCCTTTCTGCAATCCAAAGTAGACTGTCATAATGATGTTCCGTGCGGCTCCATGACGATAACAGGTTCTGAGCAACACACACCGAAACGTCTGTATCGGATTCTTCGTATGTCGATGTACACGAGTTGAAGCGGTTATGCATTCTCACGCATTCGGCAGAAAGTCTTTGTTGCGGTAGATATCTCAAAATGAGAAGCGGATCTCCGAGCATACAAAAATCCCGCCTGGTAACCAAAGAGGAACAAGGGCGCTATCTGCATGTGCTATACACAAATTAACGTACAGTTCTCAAGCCATGTAGGCTGTCGGGTATCTGTACTGAACCCACTTATAAAATTCGTGGCGATCCATGTGACTATCTTGTCAGAAAATTATCCAACGTTCGTTTCAGACCACCAAAATACGCTTTTGTGTAAAAGCCGAATTATCTTGCAGCTCACTATGGATTGCATCCCACGACTGAATTGATATATGAAAGTGTGAGATTTCCACCAGGATGCTATAAAACTTCCACGTCCCATGATCTACGAACGAACTGTCTTGACTGTATAACGAATGAACATCCGGAATGGTAGTTTTGTTCGATGATAGCACCATCGAGCATGTATCAACCGGACCAGCTGCAAATAGTGAGCAGTACACTTTGTGATATCAAAATGAAGTCCAATTTTTACGGGCCAATTTAAACAGCTTTGTCGATCGATTACTCCGAAACCAAAATTAAAATGTATAACAGCTTATGATAGAAGTATGGACACTTCATATCCCAAAGGGAAAATCTACTACAATATGGGAGAAGAAATCCCCAGGAGAGTTTCACTCGTACGAGCAATATTAAATGAGCGTAACATTTCCACCTGTATGTGGGTAGAGCGTACCATGGAGAATCGCAAATTATTGCAAGTTGTATAGAGGAAAAAGCAGGATATGCTGCAAAAAGAATGCCGCACATTGATTTTTTATATCATTGGAAATGCACTTGCAGTCGTTGTCCAGCTCGAGATGTATATCCAATACATTCTGATCCGACGCAGAAGTGATGCAAGGAAATGAGCAATGTTTCAGACGAACTTTGTTCTATTCCGGCCTACCATGGCTTAAGCTTGGTGGTTGAGACGGACTCCTGGCACCTTCAACAAAACATCTGGTCAGTCTGGTACTATATGGAAAAGCTAGTACAAAGTGCTCTACTTGCCTTACTCCCGGTTCGATGTTTTGATCATTGATCGATTTGTCCCCCTCAGATTCTGGATGATTGCTGTTCCACCAGAATATTGATGCTTCGCGAACTGTGGATACCTAGCAATGGTGTTAAAATATAATCTCTATATCTCTTCCCTTAGAACGATATCTTCGGATACAGTGAACGATCGAAATCATTTGACGGGTGAAAACGAAGTCGCTCTTTTGCGGCAAACGATGGAAATGATCGAAATGACGGTATCTCAAGTGAACGACACCATACGGAGCAAGAGGCACATAAAAAACGTCCCATGCAAAGATCGGACAATTCTAAGATCGAAAGCAAGCAAACTCAAGGTAAGGATAAGCACCAAGAGGCACAAAAAGATGAAGTCAAGTAGAATGAGAGGGGATACTGGCACTTCTATAAAAAGAAGCTCTTAAACGCGAATATACTCGAATAGGCGTACACTTATTCAATAAACCACTCTACCAGCTAAACATCCTACAATGTTGCAAGATCTATCACTTGCAGGATCGCTAGTGTATAAACACGCTGACTGATGTCATGTATAAAGTTTGATGGGGGCCATTACTGATTTTGGCGAGGTATAAATGACAACGCTTACCCACCTCTTCCCGGTCCTGCAAAACGGTGAAATATATATTGAGTCAATGGCCACTAGAAAGACTGCACACTACTGTCTACTTTGCTGAGATTGGTCCATGACTGCGGTAACGACAATGCCGCAGCCGGTTGTGCTAGCCAGAGAACACGTATCCGTGTCGCACCATTGGAATTGTATCTGTCCTCTGTCTATTCTTTGATCTAATTTGATTATACTGGAAAGAAACGTCACATTTATCATATGTCGATGCTAGCTCCAAAACAAAGACGATTCCACGTCAATTCATGTGATTTATAGGCTCGAAGTACGCCATCGGTAGTGCTTCTCCGCCGAGAGTTACCCTTCTTTTGCGTCCGCTTTTGTGAGCTTTCTGTGAGCCTTACTTGACCACCGTTTATGCAGGCAAACCTCGCTTAAATGTGATAATTAGTCTGCATTACACTTTGAAGGAATCTTCTTGACTCTAACTTTGTAGCCTATGCCAGGTTGTATGTTGATAGCTCATGCGCATGGTAATGTGCCCGTCAGCCTGCGTGCACGTGTCACATTTGAAACAATGGCTTTTTGTTCGCTCAAGCAGATCTGCGTTCTCTCCGGGGGTTAAAATTCGGAAGTGCGGCTAGTCACACGTTCTTCTGCCGAACGCAACTCCGAAATCATTCTAAAGAAAAGAAAAGATTTCTCACCCGTCCTTACTTTCTGCTAGCCCCAGTATCGTGGTCATCCATTTACAGCTACAGCCGATCTTGGATACCTTTCTATTCAAAGGGATCTTAGGAAAACGTCTTGTTACAATGACATACTGTAATTCAAACAAAATAAAAAAATATTACCGGGACCAAATACGGACACTAGCACTGTCATCTTTTGGGTACAGCTATAAAACGGCTCAGTGAAAAATAGTGAAAAGATTTGATAATAGAAGAGTAGAGGATCCGTTGATCAAACCTTCATTTCACTTTTTAAAGAAATGAAAATAGAAACGACAATAGGTTTTGGAATATAATAGGAGCAGCATGCATCACTAGCACTTTCTAAAAGTGTTCTATCTCGGGTCGATCCGGTCGTCATAGTAGTGATTCTTCTGTGGCTACTTGTTAGAAATAGAGCCGACGAGAAAGGTCGAAAATCGGAAAGTGTCTTATCAGGACGAGCATATATGTGATCTTGACACTTAGGTCGGCGTATTGACGCCGATCGAGTATGAGTGAATATGGCTTTTATGACAAAGCTGCAAAGGCAATGAACGATTAGGAAATAGGAAATAAAAATGTGATAAGCTGTAGTAAAAAGATGTCTTAAAAAAAAACCGTTCTTCTTTTCAAAGTCGACAGTATGAGACGAATTTGTCCCTTGGTGATTGCAATAGTCATGTAGATCAATTTTGAGGTAACATTAAGTCATGTAAAATTCATGTAGCGTTTTGTAAGCTAATAACAATATTGTTGCAGTCGGTACTTGCGTTGGATTAAGAAACACAAGCTGATTCTATTCAGCATGGCACGCATTCAGAATCACGTAGCAAAGAAGAACATTTGCTATGCTTGGCCATTCAGTAATCCCAAACTTATCATATTCCCGTAGGTAATGGTATGAAATGGTCATGCAGAAGCGCAATACAATTTGATCAGATTGTAAAAATCTGATCCTAATATGCAAATCATTTCACCCAGCGATGCATCCAAGACAAATGAGATACATGCACTACCGCTATAGCTTAAAAGCATATGCTTACATTCATAGCCGGTATAAGGTTGATACCAGTACCAACGACGACGTCAGTAAAAACCGAATTAGACTAAGAGTGCAGGAGGTCAGATGTGACACAGGTGGTTCAGATTCGGTTACATCCGGAGTAAAGATTATATAAAATTTCCTCAATTGCTACACTATGCAAGTTGATGATACTTCAGGTATATACTGCTATTCGATGACACGAAAACCAATGATCATTTCATCCTGGAGACGATGACAATCAGCCAAAGAACTAAACAGAAGCTATACTAGGCGATAAAGTGCATGTTGCCTGAGCACTTTTACATGCCCGTTTTATTATGTTTCACTTTACCTGTAGCTAACCTCTACTACCTCACTAGTTCAGCTGTATACTGTAAGAGCATCCTTTATCGTTCCTTATGCGTTCTTGCATGCAGTCAGAATATCCAATGTAATGGGGTCCTGTCATATCTTATCAGTATCCATAATTACAGGTTATTCATTCGATGTGACCATTGTTACGTATAAGAAGGCGCACCCTGGCCTCTAACGTGCGTCTTTTTTCTGTTTTGTGTCTCACTAGATGCTTTCACTAGCTATTCTATTGGTACATTTTAAAGAATCAAGGTTCTCTCAATCCACACTAGATGTTTCCACATGACTTCCATGAGACAGTTCCACTACATGAATTCCTTTACATTTTGACTAGACATCTTGAAAATGCATTGTGAATACAGAAAGGTGATCGCGTATCACATATCACTATTCTCTCTGCATACTGACACAATACCCATTTCCATATATGTTTCTATCTTTCTAATTGGTTAATAACCATAAAACAAACGACCAATCATATTTCGCTTTTTCTCTGACGTACAATTCTCAACTTGTAACTCATCACAAATTCCTTTGGAGGAAAAAAGAATTGCTGTCCATGCTCCACAACACTGGCTTCTTTTCTGTGCTGTGTCGCTTTTAGACACGGGTACTGATGCCAATCAGCGACTAATAATCACCGCAACATTTAGTCTCCAAAGCGATCTAGGCAAGTGCCAGTCCTGCCTAACAGAAATTGCCGGAATTAATCGTCTTTCGCTTGCGTCTACCCATACGCACAACTCAAATCCATCGCTTACCACAGCAAAATTCGACGCGTATGGCCTGGCTTTTTCTTTATAAGAGCCGGAATAGACTGTCAGAGTGAAAGTATATGTGGCTCCATCATAATGACACATCCTGAAAATATGAACACCGCTGTATCTTCTTCAAAGTCGAGCGATATTAGACCGACAACGTTGGAAGCGTTATGCGTACTCACAGATTCGCAAACGAGTGCAGAATGCGGCAGCTGCATGAAAATGACGAGTGATTCCCGAAGCATACGAAAGCTCTACCTGGTAACCAAAAATGCACAGGAGCACTATTTGCATGTGCTACATACATGTCGAAGTAGAAATTTTGAGCCATGTGTGATGTCGGTATATGTACTGGGTACACGGCTGAAGTTGGTGGCGATCCTTGTAAGCATCTTGTCAGAAAGTTATTCAGCGCTCGTTTCGCAAAACCCGATGGGAATATTGAAAAAGATGGGAATGATTATGCTTCGCAGGATTTTTTTCATCTCGCGATCGGATCGATTTACGAGAGTATAAAATGGAAATCACTATGCTATCGGACTTCCGCGGCTACTGAACTGCGAAAGGACTGCCTTGGCTGCATAGCGACTGAAATTTCTGGGATGGTGGTACTGTTCTATGATATCGACAACCAAAATGGATTTGAAGGACATCCTGGAATAAACGTGCAGTACTTTTTCGTGATATCGGAAGAATCTCCATCTTTTGGGCAACAATGTTCAAAGATTTGCGGACCGATTATGCCGGAAGCTACGGGACAATGTGGAATAGTTTCTAACGAGAACATTGACAATTCAGTTTCCCAGGACAAGCTCTACTACATTATGGCTGCACATTTTTCAGCGAGGAACCCATCCGTTCAGGATTCATCGAATCAACTTACAATCACAAATTGTATGTGGGTAGAACACGAAGAGGAGCATCGCGAACAATGTCAGACTTGCTTGCACTTGCGCACATTGAGTTTCTGATCTCATCAAAAAGAAAGTTCAATATGTTTACCATTTCGGAATGCATTTCATTCGGATTTGAGTGGATGAATAAGTTATGCAAAAAAGTTAACAATGTTCCTTAGAAACTGTGTTACCATTTCGGTATAGCACCTTTGGAGAATAGCGGTCCATCTGAAATAAATCAACAACCAGTGAGTCAAGGATGGCTAGCTAATCCAACTCTAGGTTGTTATGCTTGTCTCACCTCCAGATTGGACATTTTTATCATCGACTTTATCGAAACCAGGAGTATCTGGAAGATGGGTGCTCCCAAAAAAAGTCGATTGTACCGCGGAGTGTGGAACCTTATATATGGTTGATAAAGGGGAATTGGACATCTCTTCCCTTCGGCCGATACCGTCGAAGTCAGTAGTTGCTCGATATTATATAACGGGAAGGGAGCGAAGTCAGGTTTCCGCGGGAAGTCAGGATAACTTCGGCGATGAAACTCGGCGGGGTGGTAAGGCTCAAGAAAAAAGTAATGACGTGAAAAACAAAATGCGGGAACGTATTCGAATGCCAGAACCAAGCGAAGTCGCTTATATGAAGGAAATGATATCGATCATGTGGGACATTACGCGGATCAAGGGGCGCAGAAAAGCGGGCTCATGCAGAGTGGGGAGATGCCTCCTAGTGACTGTAATGAACCTCAAGGGTAGGATGAGAATCGAGAGACACGGAGGCAAAGCCGAGATAAACGTGGAAAGATACTCGCTTCCCTATGAGAAAATCCATGGTAACGCGAATATGCTTGATTGGGATTCTACCGATTCGAACAACCATCTATCAGGTACAGGTATTCCTCTGGTCCTTTTTTGATAGTCAGGAGTATCGAATACAGCTTGGGAAAAAATATCTTATCATCTTGTAACCTGTAGCCCCTGGACAGTGTAGATAAGAGTATCTAAATTGACTAGTGTAAAAGCAGAGTTCGGTTTTGTTTGCTGTGTGCTGATGCTCAGGCTTCCAGAAAAATAAGAACACGAGCGTCAATTTTAGAGAAAGGTGACAGATCTTATTTTACAATTTTATAACACTTCTGCATTAACGAATGCAAGACGTTTCACTTTTTTTCGCATTCTTGATTTTTGTGCGTTCAATCTGATGAAGGCCATCATTGCAAACAATTCGAAGTGAATCCTTATTCATTTTCGGTGGAAATGAATGCACTCATATCAATGAGGCTTCAGCATCACCATTGGGCTTTCTACAATCAAATAAGGTCGACTCCGCAACGGTAAATCCCCTCTTATCGGTCCTACACAATCGCTAGATCTGTTAAGTGAATAATTTGGAGCAAGACTCCGCAATACTGTATACGTTTGTTGTACAGTCATGTTTTCAGATCCAACAGCGTTATAGCTGATTTAGTAAGAAAGGTATAGAACGTCCAGCCAGTGCTTCAGTATTTTCTTCTCGTACTTCGTGATAGAATCTCTTTGTTTATAGTATACGATTTGCATTATGCGTCAACTGAAAATCCGAAGCAATCGGATACTCTAACTCGATTGGTTTGACTTGAAGCTGTAAGTGCTGCATCGGCATTGAATCACTACTCAACACAGATTTGGCTTTGGTTAGGCTTTTGTTCGCACCACTGATCCGTTACCCTACCGTTACTCTACCTCGGGACTGACAATCATGTGTCAGTGAAATGTGACGAATGGTCTGGATTTCAGATTTTTTTGAACCACTCGGCTGCGCCGTCTTCTTCCTTGCTAAGGTAATTTAATACTTCATGTACGTATTGATATTCAAGTGACTGGACGTACGCTGGATCTATTGGAGTAGATGAGCATTAATAAGGATGGCTTCCCAAACTACTTGAAATGCATCGGGAACAATTGTCCTTGACTCAGAGGCGCATCCATATAAGCGCTAAAGAAAAGAAAATGTCAAGAGTGTGGAAGGTCAGATATGACATTGGGTGATGCTGAAAGCATTGGATCCGGCGTTAAGATCGTGCGAGAACAATTGGATTGCTAGACTATGTAATATAAGGAATAAAGGACGCGTATACGGTTTTTAGACCTTACACCACATCTCACCTCATATACATCGTATTCATGAGTATTTTGGATCACTCAATGAACGCGATGATCAACTAAGAAAGTATGACAAAACGTATTAGCCGGTCACTGTTGTGAGACAAGGTGGAGAGTAAGGGTAAATATAGCGATGTCTTCCTTGACTATGTGCAAATAAGTCATGAATCCACACGTTAAGGTCATCGTGAAACAGACCTATCGATACGCGATGTACAGAAGCTTTCGGAAACGCGCGACGCTTTCTTCGCTACTCATGAAGAGTCTGGTAGATATAGGTCAACATTCGAGAAGAAAACAAATGAAGTCTTTTCGTCAAAGAAAGTGGAAAACGACTTCAAACGAATCAGAGCAGTACGTATAGCAGTTGAAAGGCAAGTTAGTCGCACAGGTAGGAATAAGTAAGACGAAACACGACAGAGTAAATTTGACAAAAGAATAGCGAGAAGAAACACTTCAAGCACTAATATTGGCCATAACAGACGTTCGCTACTATCGCTACTATCGCTGACTTGTCTCACATGAAATGTCATTTGGCATTGAGTCACTTCATACTTGAAGACTTTTGAAAAGGCTGGATACACATGAGATTCTAGGTCCTTGTAATCTGACCAGCTTCTTGAGAAAATCGTATTCGAGTTGTACCATTTTGCAAATTTCGGCAGCCGTAGAGATCTGCGCGATATAAGACGCACAGGACGGTATGGGAAGAGGAGGTTAAGAAAGTGAGAAAGAATGATAGAAGGCAACGAAACGTATGCTCACTTTTTTTACATCATAATTTCCAAATCTAGCACTTTATGAGCTAACTACTGTATGGCCTCGACGTGGGCAAAGCCACGAGTAATCAGGAAGCGCCTGTTTTGATGCCGTAATAAGTTGGAGAAAGATGGAGGAGAAATGTTGATCTTCGTTCTTCATCGGCAGAGGGTTGGCTGCGATACCACAGACTTCCTACTGCCAAACCGTGCAGTGAAGCAGATGTACTTGGACAGAGTGACATGAACACCAGCACATACATGAATACTACTATAGGACTCATAGCGCATCAAAGATACAATCGATTCTGATCAACAACCTGTGATCCAAACTATCGTCAATAAAAGGAAGCAGATGCTCACATATGCCTTCAAAGCAGCGCTTGCTTTGAGTGGAGGTGCACTAACGATGTGGCAGTTCTAGCCAGCAAAATTATGAAGGCGTGTGCTACCATCCTGATGGATGCTGACTCGATTTATGATTCACCTTTTTGCAGTATCGAGAAGGGTGCAAAATAGCTGTTTAAAAGATTAGGTTTGAATCTCGAGAGTTCAAGTGGTCACGCGAATGTCTATTTTTCTACATAAGGCTCATTTCCGCCCAAAGGAAAGATGACATGTATCGAATTAAGTGCAAGGCATCATACATCGAACTTTGATCGTTTCTCGTGAGATGTCTCTTGTCATCTTTTCCTTAAAGCTGGAGCAACATGACGCAAACTAAAGTCAAAGTCGGCGATACAGTAGTCAATTCGAATACTCACTTTGTATTGTTCAAGTGCTGGAGGTTGCGAGATGGGAAGAAAATATTTTAAAGTAATGCTTATTACCGATAGAGCACTAGAAATGACCTGATGGATGAGCGTACCTCGAAGATGGGTTTTCAATGGATACACGCCTAATTGAGCATTTTCCCGTCCATAAAAGTATTCAGAAAGGGAGGATAGTGTGCATTTGCGTCCCGCTCGGCTCCCTCATTTTGTGACGCTTTACCCTTATCCTTTCTTTGACGTTGGGTAGCATGATTTCCAGCATTGCCAGCAAAAGAATGACTTTGATCTGCCTCCATCGAATCGAACCGTTTTCTGACTGAATCCGAGGACATTGATCGAATTGAAGAGACATCCAACAATTGTGAAGCACCCAGATGTAATACTCCACACTCCATGAGACAATTCTCATTTGTTGGAGCAGCCACCATCCAGAAAACATGTAAATTTGTGATCAAAATATCCAAGTTTGACGTGAGACAAGTGAAGCATTCCAAAGTTGGAGTTCCTGGCCTTCCTATAATAACAGGTTGAAAGCTGTTCGTCGCAGATGTATGCGAAATAGCCATAGCATCTGACTGACGAGGGGCACTTTCCAAAGACCGACAGAATTGTTCGGAAATAGTCGTCATTTTTTTGCATAATTTCTGTTCCGGCGGAGATCCGAATGAAATGCATTGCGAGATGATGGTACTTTCCCAATTTTTTTTCAATAAAACCAAAAATTCAGTCCGTGAAAGTTTTCGGGCGGTTTCTCGAAATACTAGACTCAGGCAAGACATGCAGGAATCAGCATACTTTGGCTCGTGTTCTATCCACAAACAACTCGAAGTTTGAGATAGAGGCACTTCATTTGAAGCCATTATACCCTTCTCATGATACCAAAGTTGCATATTGGCGTAGATCTTGCCGACGGAGGATGAAATGTCAATGGCGTTGATAAAGGCTTCGGCACAATCGTTTTTTCCTTTGGGGATTATCGATCCACACGAGTTTACGCAGTCACTGAAAAGGCTATGATCTTTTCTGGGATCAACTTCGGATACAAGAGAGATAAGTTGCCGACTATGTATTCCTGATGCTCCATTGAAGGTGCCAACATTGCAAAGTACAGCAATACCAGATGATGATTGCGCTATGCAACTGAGGCATTTTGTCCATTTTCCGATCGTCGCGAAAACCTGATAGCATTCTGAGTTCCAATTCAAACTCCCATAGATCGGTTCGACACTTTGATACAATGTATTCCCTGATCGAACGTTCTTTTTTTCGACTACGACCTTTTCCGTGGATGCGTCGAAGTCAGGGATGGATAGCTTTTTGACGAGAAAGTTACAAGCAGCATCAGAAACTTCAATATTGGATCCGCTACAAACGCCCGAGTTTTCGCATGGGGTGAAATTATCTCGTAGAATTGTGTATAGCACATGCAAATGAAGCTCTTGTGAAAACATGCTTCTCAGTTGGAATTTTTGTATGCTGTGAGAGCCGCTCGTCATTTTGAGACAAATGCCGCAATCATAACTTGTTTGCACATCTGTGAAAATGCACAGCGCTTCTGATGTACCGGCATTTCTATTCTTCGTGGGCTCAAGACCTTTCATTGTTATTAAGCCACATGTGCGATCACTTTGACAATCGAGCTCAGCTCTCATGAAAGAATAAGCATTACCAGACGCTTGGAATCGTAATCTTATCGGCACTTGTTGCAGGTTGAGCGTAGGATTAGAAGCAAGCGAAAGTCGTTCCACGCCGGCAATATCTGTGAGGCAAGATTGGCACTTGCCTAGATTACCATTTCGAGATAATGTTGCGGTGATTATTACTTGATCGATGGCATCAGTAACCGTGTTGAGCAGTAAGAGAGCAGAAAGGAGGAGCCAATTCTGACGCACCATGACCAGACAATTTGTAAATGAGAAATGAATTCAATCCTTAGATTGATAAATTAGCAGGGCCTCATTCAAACCAGTCATTTTTCCATAGAAAGAAACAGCGTACTGAATAATTTCCGCAGAAAGAAGGGGTGATCGTCATCGTTCTTCTGAATTTTCTACGTCAAAAATTCAGACGTCAGGCAAAAAAAGATACATTACTGGTCGTTCGTTGTGTTCAGAAAGGCTTTATTAACCAATAGAATGGAAAAAGAGAAAGTTGTAAGCTGTACTCTGTTTTTTTTTGAAGTTGTCTAAATTACTAGAATCAGACGTAAATGACTTCTCTAATGCCTAAGCTACAATAAATAAACAAAATGAATGCAATTTTGGTCTAGAAAGCCACAGCTAGGTTCAGCGACTGGATTAAGATAGTACTGTGTTAGAAACACCCCGCATCACCGACTTAGACTCGTTGACGGTGTCGAACTTGAAGCAGGCTGGGCCGAGTAGAGAAATACCTCCTGGCTGAACCAGTATGTTGATAAGACGCTAATACTTGTGTCAACTGCTCGAGCTGCTCCGTATTATAGCACTGCCGTTGAAAATATCGGATATGGGCACTCAGTGTGCTATAATCACCGAAACAGCTGGGGCAGTTGGCGTCGAAGTGCCGTGGGCGAAAAGTCTGCGATTCCGATCCGTCCAAATAAAATTAATCGCGACCGCGACTAATGTAAACCAAAGATCATCCAGCACCATTCGAAAAGGATGCCACGCATCACGAAGTGCAGGAATCCGTGCACACGCGATGTGTGACCATCGCGGGCGAACAGAGAAGAAGATTGTCCACCACGGAAAGAGCTCTTCCCCAATTGGACTTGTTCTGTTGCAATCGAAAAACAAATGCTGGTAGCTTTCGACCGCACCACAATGCTTCTGAGTGCACAGGATGATGTCTGGATGTGATTGCTGTAAAACCCAAAATCGTGCTCGAACTGGTAGGATACAGAAAAATAGCCGGAACTGGACGTCCGAATAGATCGGTAGCAAACGTCTGCGAAGACGTTTGAATAACTTGTAAAAATCTTTTACCCATGTTGACGCCCCACTTCGATCACGTTCTGATACGTGAAGCAACATTGAGTGTGGTTTATCCGGTGGCAATGCCTTCCCAACGACTCGATAAAGCTTGTTCCGAGGTATCATCGGAAAGAAAACGTTCTTTTCCGAGAGTTGAATACTTAAGTGAACCGGACAAGCGTGTGCCATTGCCCTTACGGAACAGCGTAATACGCCAGCAGGTTGAGCTAGTCGCAGAATTTGCGTTGCTTCGACGTACAACCGGCGTAAACACTTCGATTGAGACTGATCGGACGGCTACCCAACCTCCGTTGTACTAAAACGCAAAATGAATTCGAGATCAGAGGCGAACCAGTCCGTTTCTTCCACCAAACAAGTCACGTAGAGACCATACTTGAAACGCTTGAGCGAAGCGCTTCCAAAAACTACGCGCTGGTTCGGGCACCATTCCCAGACATCGACGATGAGCAGAGACACTCGTTGACCGTCGTCTCTTCTCAAAATGCAGATGAGGGTCGATATGAAACCATATGGGAGAATCCAACATCGTGAGAAATCGCTCCTGTTGTGATAGTTCTTTGTCGCTAAGATCCCAATGACTTTGGTGGAACCAAATACATGTCTGCTTCCACCATGGTGACGCTATATTCCAATGCACCAAGGTCCTATGCTGACGTGGTGATGTCGTGAGGATATCGAGTGATCGATATGGCCCAAAATCAGGCAAAATGCTTCGTGTAGTCTCCATTCCGGGAAGTGTCCAGTTGCTGGGTAAAGCTGTACTGGAATGAAGTAGAAATTGTTGTAAACACTAAAAGCGTTGTTTCTTCAGTTGTGTTGAGATAATCGGAACCTGAAAGGCACCCTCTGAATGAGGTAGGTACAAAACGTCCGACTTGATCAGTTGAACGTGTGTTGAATCGCGCTCATGCTTCCGACTAAAAACGAATCAATTGAGCATCGATTGCCAGCGTCGAACGAAATGTTGCGGGATGTTGAAATGAGTTGTAGGATGCCATAAACGTGATAACACCATAGTTTGTGCCACCAGTAATCTTCCACGAACTGTTCTGGCTCGACGAAACCACTGACGAAACCCATCATAAAAACGATCTTCTAAGAATTCGATCATCAAATCAGCAACGGGTGATTGACTAAATGAAACTCCCAAATATTTCAGCGACGCGCTCGGTGAGAGTACTTTCACATGGGCAAACGGTTGACCTACGTGGTGTCGATGCAGTGGAAGCAAGGTGGACTTGAACAAGTTAAGCTTTACTCCTGAACCATTTCAATACTTCTGAACGATCTCGAGCTGCGCCTCCACTCCACTGAGCGAAGACGATATTAAGGTCGAGTCGTCCGCAAAAAATAAACTCGTTGCTGTATTCGTTGGAGTGATGCATAATCCAGGTCCTTCATTCCTCCGCAACAAATTCCTTAACTGCTCAATCGTCGTGAGAAAGAGAAAAGCGGACAGTGGGTCACCCTGTTGAACACCCCTCGACGGAGTGATTTTTGGCGAAAGCGTTCCATTCAGCAACAACGATACACTCGTGTTGGTGTACAAGGGCTTTGTCCACTGGATGAACGAATTTCCACAATTTATTTTCGATAAAACCGCATACATGTACGACCAATCCACTCGATCGTACGCTTTTTCAAAATCGAGAAATGTTGCGTATGCTTCTTCATCACGATATGTGACTAGATCCTGCACATCACTCATATACCGAATGTGATGATGGATGGAACGTCCTCGTAGAAATGCTTTTTGGTCCTCGTGGATCAATTTCGGAAGCACCTGCTAAGTCGGTACGCGAGTACCTTCGACAGCACTTTCACATCCACGCATATCAGGGCAATAGGACGATAGTTGCCAGGATCAGCACGGGATCCTTTTTTGTATAGCAACGTGATTGCTGAACTACGTTGAGAACGCAGCAAAGAGCCTCGATGAAGTTGGTGTTCGAAGACAATTTGCAAAAATTCACCAAAAACACTCGGAGCGAGTTGGTAGAACGCTGCCGGCAATCCATCCATTCCAGGTGAAGAGTGTCCACGCATACTTTTTATTGCTTCTTCCATCTCCAGTTTGGTTAATGTAGCGGACAAAAAGGAATCGTCAGGGCTGGACAATGTTTCTTTGATCGAGTGAAGCAATGTGTGTTGTTGT